>BQNB010022288.1:0-63175 GCA_026074375.1 Tanacetum coccineum | reverse complement strand
ATACGAATCTAAAAATCACATTTAGAGAACTTGGCATACAATTTCTCTTTTTGGAGTAATTCTAAGATTATTCTCAGATGATTTGCGTGTTCTTATTTGTTATGAGAGTATATAAGAATATCATCGATAAATACTATTACGAATTTATCCAAATATGGTTTACACATACGGTTCATGAGATCCGTGAATACAGCAGGTCTGTTAGTTAAACCAAATGGCATGACCTGAAGTTCATAATGTCCATATGTTGTTTTGAAAGCAGTCTTAGGAATATCTTCGTCACTTACTCTCAGTTGATGATAGCCTGATCTTAAGTCGATTTTTAAGTAAATGCTTGAACCTTGAAGTTGATCGAATAAGTCATCGATCCTGGGTAATGGGTAATGATTCTTTATGGTAAGTTTATTTAACTCTCGGTAATCGATGCACATTCTAAAAGATCTGTTTTTATTTTTAACAAATAAGACAGGAGCTCCCCAAGGCGATGTACTTGGTCGAATAAAACCTCGGTCTGCTAGTTCTTGAAGCTGGTTAGATAACTCATGTATTTCTGAAGGAGCCAATCTATAAGGTGTTCGAGCTACAGGCGCTGCTCCAGGGAATAAGTTGATTTGGAACTCTACTTGGTGAACGGGAGGAAGACCAGGTAGATCTTCAGGAAAAACATCTAAAAATTCTTTGACTACGGGGATATCTTCTAGTCTTTTCTCGTTTGATTTCTTTTCCATTACTTGGATCACGAAAACTTGACAACCTCGGGATATATACCTTTCGGTTTTTATACAGGATACGATATTTAGTCGAGTTTTACTTTGATCACCTCGAATGATTAGAGTTTCACCGTTGATAGAAATATGAACGACTTTCTCGTCATAGCGAATTTTGGCATGATACTTGGACAACTAGTCCATACCAATGACAATGTCAAAACTATCGAGTTTAATTGGCATGAGATCGATTTCAAAAGGTTGACCTAACAAAGTTAGAGTGCAGCCATTGATAACAGTGTTTGTGCTTACTAAGTTTTCGTCAGCCATTTCGATATCATAAAAGGCATCTATTGTAATAGACGGAATATTTAGCATAGAGGCAAGCGATATGGATATAAAGCTTCTATCAGCTCCGGAATCAAACAATACTTTGACTAAATGCTGATTTAATAAAAACATACCCATAACTATGTTCGGGTCTTATTGAGCATTCCTATCTTTCAGCATGTAGGCTCTTCCTTGGGCATTGATGTTGGTCTTGCGGCACTGATTTTTATAATGCCCTTTTTCTCCATAGGCATGACATACAACTGTCACTGGTAGTTGATTACTTCCAGTGGTTGGCTTCTTGTTTTGGCAGTTCTTACTCAAATGACCCACCTTGTTGCAAATATTACTGGTATGTGCTTAATTACACATACCTTTTTCCATTAAAAACGAGCCTAAATGACCAAAAACAGAGAAAAACTGCCAAATATGTGTTTGTTTTGCATTTGTATTGTGCAGGAAACGGATGTCACACAAAAGGACAAAAAAACAAAGCCAAAAATGACAAAACCGAGCACGGAATGGAAAAAGACAAAGTCAAATCGAAGCCAAAGACAGTCAAAGCCAAAAAGTCAACAAGAAAGTCAACCCCGACAAATTCAAAAGTTAACCAAGTGAAGAAAATACAACGTGCGGGACTAAAATTGCCAAACCTCAAGTTGTATTACAAGAATAAAAAGACAAGGGCTGAAATTGGAAATTGGGTGAAGTATAACTTGAGGGGCCAAAGCTGCCAACTTACCCAAAACCATTTTTCCCGCCCAACAGAACCCAAGAACCAATCACGGGTTCTCTTCTCCCCTTTTACCCTGCAACCATGAAAAATTCAGAGGATAAAACCTTCCCCCCTCCTCCACTATCTTCCCCCAATCTATAAAAAACTGCCATGTGGCAATCCTTCACCATTTTCAAGTAATTTCGATGGCTAGATTGACTCAAAAAGAAGCACAAGAAGATTGAATGGCTGAGATTACTTTTATCAAGTCCCTCACACAACAAAAACGCCTTGAGAAGCTCTCACAAAAGAAGCACAGGTGAGAAGGCCAAGAAGAGAAGACTTCGGCTATAAATAGAGCCTTTTGTAAGCCTTGAAGGCATCTTAGCTTATCTTAGTTTTATTGTAATTTTTAAGTCATTTTAGCATTTTATTCAGTTTATTTTACTGCCTTGTACTCTTTTTACGAATTAATGAAAGTTTGAAGTTTATGAGTTAAAAAGTCAAGTTTTTAAATTCAACTGCTTAAGTGTTTGATTTGTGTTTAAAATGTGTTAAGAAGCTCTCACTCAAGCTTATTTATAAGCTGTTTTCATTAAGTAAACTAAAAAAGCTAATTAGTTAAGAAAAAATCGAAAAAATCTCACCTCAAATACACCACAGCTTATGGATGGGCTTATGGACACTACTAGCTTGTTTTATACAAGCTAGAGCTTGTAGATTCTTTGTTTAACCCTGTTTTGAGCAAGGGTGTTGTAAGTTTCTCTTTTTCTTATTTTTCTTATTTACTGTAGAACTGCTTATAGTGCTTATTTGTTACCTATATTTGCTTATTTATGCTTTATTATGATGTTTAGTGCTTATCTTGCTTAGTTGTTAGTTTAAAAGTGATTTGTGCAAATTTCTTAGTTAGTACTGTTAGTTATGAGTTAAAACTGTTAGATTGATTTAGCTTATTTAAGTGCTTATTATTGATTGAAATCTGCTTATAAGTGTCTTATTTTGTTATTTGATAATCTGTTTTTAACAATTTAGGACCAAATCAGCTTAAAATAAAAAGAAAAATGATTTTTGAAAACTTTAAGGGGTGTTTGGAACAAGCAGTACTAACCCATAGTTAGTACTGCTAGTTCTCTTTTGGGATTTTCAACTAACAGTACTAACTCCAGGTTAGTACTGGTAGTTAATACTGTTAGTACTGTTAGTTCATTTTTGCTTATTAGCTTATTATTTCTGCTTATTTAAGATTTGCTTAGCTTTTTAGAGTAGATTAAGCCCATTTTCGTTAACTGTCTTTAGTAGAGCTTATTTAAGCTTATTTGCCTTTTCAAAGTAATTTCAAGAGTTTATCAGTTGTTAGTTTTTTTTAGCCTATTCGCCATTCTAGTTTATTCTAGTTGCTTATTCTTATGCCTGAGTGCTTATTAGGGTTAGTTAAATATCTGTTTTAGCTTATTTGCTTATCTCTTATTTCATTGTGTCTTATTAAAGCCAGCAGTACTAACTCAAAGCTAGCAGTACTAACTCTAAGTTAGTACTGCTGAGTTTCTCTTGCTTAATTTAGCCTAATTGCTTGTTGAATTTGCTTATTTAGGGTTAGTTAAGCTTATTAAATTTGTCTAGGCCTGTTCTAGCTTATTTACCTTGCTTATCTTTGTTTGCACTTGCTTATTAGGTTTAGTGCCCAACTTGTCTGTTCCATTTTCCATTGATATTTGAGCTCAAACCGCTTAGCAGATTAGCATTTTTATCACTTTAGGGTGTAATTTTTGATAATATAGTTTTTTTTGCTCGCATTTTTACATCCCCGTCTCATTTTAGGTTTAAATCATTCTAGCTTTCATTTTTTTTAGGTTTTATTTAATCATTTTTGCATATTTAACTTGTAGAAATAGAAAACCTATAACACCCTGTGTTTTCAAGTCATTGACGACGTCGATAAATCTACTATTTATTTTTAGTGTCGTACGCGTTTGCTTGTAAATTTCATGTATTAAGTAAAATCGCGTAAGCTAAAAATTAGCGTTCAATGTAAACGGGCACCAAACAATTAAGCGTTTACATCAATTAAGTTTTAAATTATTATTTTGAGATTAATTATATCCTTGTTCATTTTATTTTTATCGGAGACGTAAAGTGTATACGTTTCGCGATTAATTAAGTTTAGGCATACCGGAACCACGTTTATTACTCTACGCTCAAAAAATGCCAAAATATTATTTACAATGACCAAAGTTTATAAAGCTTATCACAAATGTTATATGGAACGCCCCCTATATAGATAATAACCAAGACATATCACTTTGCAAGTATACTTTCAATTAAAACACATCAACTTTAAATGAATTTCTTTTACTTTAAACAAGTTTACTTCCACTTTATGCAAGTAACTTGATACTTCCATTTTTATTACAACTAGCTAGATATTTCAAGAAAACACATTCCTTAAAACCATGGGACAATCTCAACTATTACATGGCAAGAAAACATGTCCATTAATTAGTTAGTGAAGTACCTAATGAGCTAGTAAGAAAACTAGCTTTACTATTGCAATCTTTTTGACCTTATGATGCCGCCCCACTATTTCCCTCCCCCTTGGACTAGTCAATGGTCTTTGACTTCACTAGGACACTTAGAACTTATACTTGTAGTATAAATAAAATGCATTAGTCCTAGTTTTCTCATACACTACATTTCTTTAAAGAAAAACTCACACCATTTCTCTCTTTTTGTCTTGAAACCCACGGCTCACCCCACTTTCTTTAAACTATCCATACAAAATTCAATTAAAACATTTACATACATCCTACAATGATATCTAAGGTCATACAAAAAGGTTTGGAAGCTTGGTTGGTTGATTAAGGAAGTTAATCAAAGAAAAAGGAAGATTAGGGTTTATTTGGAAGAATTAGGGTTTCATATTGTGCAAGCTTGGGTTTAAAGTCTAAACAAGGGTTTAGCACTTATTTGTCATCATCATACATCATCCCATTAAGGTTATCTAAAGCCTTTAACTTTTCATTTATATGATTATATGTATATGTGATGTTTATGTAGTGAAATCACCATTAGGATATGTTTAACTTGTAAACATGGATCTTTCTTGTAAATATAGTTTATGAACTTATACACATGTTGTATGGATAGTAATATGAAGTTATAAATGGATACATAAGCACTTTACAATCTTGGTTAAGCTTAAAAAGTGTTAATGCAAGATTAGGGTTTTAAAAGATCACTTAATATGTTATGGTTTATAAAAGTTGTTATGGACTTAATGACTTGAACAAATGGACAATATAAGAACTATGGATTATATAATATGTATGATATAGTATATTAAGAATAGGGAAAGACTTGTGATAAATGACAAGGTTGAAAAGTATAAAAACTAAGTATACATATGGATTCAATATAGACATCCAATCTTTCTGTTTAAACTCGAACTACAACCTGTTTATTTTGTATTTTTATAAAATAATACGACTCATGACGATTCCAAAAAAGTAAGAAACTTGTCGAACGGATTAATAACGAAAAAGTTATGGTAAAAACAAGTTATACGATAAATAAACGGATTTATAAAAGAATTTTTATAAAAACTTTTTATAAAAATTATTCAAACAGCAAGTTTGGTATTTTTAACAAATTATACATATTTTTAGGATTCCAAAATGATAAGAATCGTAATTTTTCAATTAAAAATGAACGAGTTATGAATTTCGCGAGTTTACGACAATTAATACTTTTATAAAACTATTTTTATAAAAGTTACTGTTCATGACAGAAATATTTATTTTTGTAAACCTCATAAATAAATAGAACTTTCAAATACGAGAACGTGCTCGAAAGAATCGCTAAAAACGGAGCTATAACGAATAAAATACGACGTTTACGGGTTTTACGATAATTAAAACTATAAAAATAACTCTATAACTGGTATGAACAGTAAAAAGTACTGTTCATCAGAGGGTCAAAAATATGAAAATGTCAAATTATGATAACTCGTCCTAATACGAAAGCGTGGGCATAAGAAACGTCAAAATCGGACTTAAAACGCGAAAGTTACGCCAGTTTTACTACAACGATAATTATAAACGTTTTAACTAATTAAACACAATTTTACCAAAACCATTAGTTGGTGATTAAGCTGTATAGAATTATATGTGGTTATCAAAGTACTATATTACTAGGGAGTTTCATAATGAGGCCTCTTCGGGGTGGCGTATCGACGAGTTGCTGGATTTACGATTTAAAGTGTCCTAGCTCCTCATACGTTCACTACATGACCTCTTAATTATGATAGCCCGAACGATAGTATGATGTAACTAACATAGACCTGTATATGATGTTAGTTAATCGAAGTACATGGTACTTATACGACCTTAAATTAAATAGGTTGCATCTGACGATTTGCGTGACGCGTTATCTGTGATATTTGGATTATCAGAACTCAAGGTGAGTTCATAGCCCCACATTTTTACGATTTCAATAATTTATAACTATGGGGTGGAAACATGCTTTGTTTTATAAATTGGACGCAAGTGGATATTTTATATTGATTACATGTTTGCCTAAGTAGCGATAACCCAGTTGAGCCCATTATATGAACTGTCAATTGCATAGATGTAGTTGTTAATTACATTATGTGAGCGCGAATGTTATGAATAGATCTATTTGGGGAAACGACCTCCCCGTTCGGGTGACTAGCTATCACCGGGAACGAACGTATAGCATGTCGAATTTGGGGATGTTTCGGGTTAAACATCTAATCGGGCAGAAATTGCAATATATATTATTGCAAGAAAGATCGTCGAGCTTCAGTGTCATGAGCTTAGGAAAATGTAATCTGGTTTTGTGATGTCTGCATGTGTTGCATTATCACGGGGAAAGTCTTGCGGTCCTGCATATTATGATTTATCAAACCTATGAATTCACCAACATTATTGTTGACGTTTTAAAGCAATGTTTTTCAGGAGATCAGTAAGCATAAGGTGCCAAGGATACATTGGTGATTTTGTTTTGGGATGTCATGCTAAAGATATGGTTGTATTATGTTTTGGGAAACTCATGTGTTGTGAACCAGTATCTTTGTAATAATAATAAGGAACAAGTTAAAGCTTCGGGCTATTTGTATCAAATATTTGTTAAATCCAATGTATCAGTTTTAAAACGACTTTTTGGTCGTTCTATATATATCTTGTGTTATTGATCTGAGAAGTAACACGCCCCGGACCCTTATTCCGCTGCGACCCAATTTGGGGGTGTTACAGATTGGTATCAAGAGCCAAGGTTATAGAGAACCAGGTCAAATGTTTTTGCTGGACTATAACCGTTTTCAAACATTGCATTCATAAAAAAGGGTTTTTATGGACACTAGGCTGTTGCATTAGTTAGTTGAGGACTAGATGCATTCATAAATTGATATAACTGGTTATAATATATTAAGTTATTACAATATGGAGCATTATATTAATATACTCATATAAGTTATTTTGCTGGTCACAGTAGTCTGTCGCTGATTTGCTGTTACCTATTCTTCTGTTCACTCTTAAGGCACGATCTTGGAGTTATTCCATCTTGAGGATCCTTCGAGGAGGTTGCCCGATAGTTGTTGGAGCAGGCACCCGTTCCCCAGTATGTACCTGATCCCATGGAGGTTGGAGGGATCATGTACCTGTGTACATTCGGAGCCTAAGCATCTAAGGCTTAGTGCAGCTGAGGGATGAGGCACATACACTACACTTAACCATCCTTCTTTTTATCTCCACGTATCCGACCCCCACGTACTAGAGCAGCCATGGCTCAGATGAGAGCTACAACACCATCCACATATCATTCACTACTTCCATCAGGGACCCCACTATTGTTACCTATCCCACTACTTACACCATCTACTAGCCGCAGAGCTGATATTCCCGAGGCTAACACACCGCCTCAGAAGAGGCTACTACTTACTACTCCTAGACCTAGTTGTGAGGTTGGGGAGAGTTCTGCTGCTGCTGCTGCGAGACAGCCAGGACCCACTATGACCCATAGAGTCGATTACAGTTCTGTAGACACTATGGAGACTAGGTTCGGAGATACGAGAGATGTTGATGACTGCCTTAGAGATGGTCAACATGAGGGTCAGTTACCAGGTAGATGTTCGTAGTAGAGAGAGTTCAAAGTTTTACTCATGACATCACGATGCCCAGAAGGATCATGCAGCTATGAGAGCTGAGATTGAGGTATTAAGGAGAGAGAGACTTGCTTACGAGCAAGAGAGTATTCAGACCCGTCAGGACTTGGCTAGGTCTGAAGCTTACTGCAGGGCATTAGAGGCACGAGTTACAGTGTTAGAGACTGAGGTGCGTCGCCACGAGTGGCAGCGTCAGGCTGCAGATGATCTTGCTGTTCAGCATATCATGCGTACCCAGGCCCTGGAGGCTGGAGCACGCGTTGACACATTGGAGGACACTGGTAGCAGTTCCTAGACTTTGGTTATGATTGTAGCTACTATGCAGTTGTAAGTTTTATTGGGTTTATCCCAGCTAGTAGGCGGTATAGGATTTTTGTTTTGGTTAGCATATTCATGTATAGTTCTTTTATTTCTGATTAGCTATCCTTAATAGTCCTTACTAAGGTATTAAGGGGTAACTCCGGCTAGTAGGGCTCTAGGTTGATTTTCATTTTGTAACCTGAGCGATAGTAAGCATGTGTACCAAACAGTTTGTATATTTCAGATATTCTATTATGGAAGGGATGCAATTGTTATGTTCATCTTTATGATGTATTAAAATCTTACGGGTTTGTATTTTCTTTGATTGAAGAAAATGGCACCAAGTGTATACAAGGTCAACACCAGTCACACCAACCCCAAATGCAACACCTACCACAACTGTTACGAGGGGGGGGAGGGTGGGGGGGGGAGGGGGGGGGGTGGAGGGGGGATATCAACTTTAGGCCTTAATTGACCAAGGAGTTGTTGCTGCAATGGCTGAAGCAGAAGCAAGTAGAGTTAGGAATGGCTATACACAACATGGTTCATGGACCAGGCCAGCACAAATTGCTCGCGAGTGCTCTTACTCTTAATTCTTGAAAATGCAAACTTTGGACTTCAAAGGCTTTGAGGGAGTCGTCGGAATCACTCGATGGTTTGAGAATTAGAGTTGTGTTTAGCAAATTAGCAATTGCACAGCAGCTAGTCAAATCAAATTCGCGACTTACACTCTGCAAGACGATGCTCTTACATGGTGGAATTCCCATGTTAAGACCACTACTCCTGAAGCAGCTCATGCCATGCCATGGACAACACTGAAGAAAATGATGACTGATAAATACTGCCGGAGGGGTGAGATTAAGAAGATTGAGACTGAGATGTGGAATCTTAAGGTCAAGGGTACCGATGTGGTGGCCTATAGTCGACGATTTAGCAACTAGCTTCTGATGTGTTCCAGGATGTTCCCAGTAAGAGATAGGCACAGATTGAAAGTAATATCGGTGCTTGCCCGATATGATACATGGCAGTGTAAAGGCATCAAAGCCGAATATAGCAAGAGGCTATGTGTTTTCAAATGAGCTGATGGATGATAAGACAAATGCCTATGCTGAACGTCAGGCAGAAAGGAAAAGAAAATATGAGGATCTTTCCAAGAACAATCAAAACCAACAACAGCAGAATAAGAGGCAGAACACAGGCCAGGCCTACACTGCAGGCAATAGTGACAGGAAACCATACGCCGGGCCTAAACCTCTATGTTCCAAGTGTAATTACAATCATGAAGCAGGTCCTTGCCCACCTAGGTGCAATAACTGCAAGAGGGTTGGCCATCTGACCAGGGATTGTAGAAGCCGACCTGAAAATGCTTACAACAACAACAACAACCAAAGAGCCCAAGGGGCTAATACCAATGCCATCACTTGCTTTGAGTGCGGAGTTCAAGGCCACTTTAAAAGAAACTGCCCAAAACTGAGAAACAATAACCGCGGTAATCAGGGCGGAAATGACAGGGCTCCAGCGAAGGTGTATGTGATTGGAAATGCGGGGGCAGACCCAGACAACGTCGTTGCGGGTACGTTCCTTCTAAACAATCGCTATGCTTACATCTTATTTGATACTGGTGCCGATAGGAGTTTCGTATCTACTGCATTTAGTACTTTGCTTGACATCGTCCCCAATGCACTAGATCATGGTTATGACATTGAGTTAGCTGACGGTAGGATAATTGGAGTAAATAATATATTGATGGGTTGTACGTTAAACTTTTGGAACCACCCGTTCAACATCAACCTAATGCCGGTAGAGATGGGTAGTTTCGACGTCATAATTCACAGAACAGTTTACTTTTGGTAAATCGAATTAGTAACCAATTTCATCTAGCCTAAAACCTTCTCTCCGTCTTACTTTTAAAGTTGGCATAATCCTATAACCAAATCTAAGCCAAGATGCCAAGACACATTAATAGTGCGCCCTAGGACAATTTCGCTATCGAATTTGATGCAATTAGAGACTTTAATATATCACCCATTAAATAATTAATGCCTGAGAAACATGGTAGTTTTCGATGTATACGGTATGGATTAGTTGGCGAAGTACCATGCGGTCATTGTGTGTGACGAGATGATTGTTCGCATTCCCTTTAGAAATGAAACCTTTATCATACAACGGTGGACGGAAGTTAACCAGGGAAATGTGACTACGAATTAAAACATCTCATTTCGTGCACTAAAATGCTGTGAGTTACATGGAAAAAGGTTTTCCTATCTTTTTTGGCACATGTCACTTGCAAAGGAGGTGCGACAAGTCGGGGAAGAAGCGATTGAGTATGTGCTAATAGTGCGAGACTTTCCTGAAGTATTTTTCTGACGGACTGTCGGGTCTTCCTCCGATCGACAAGTTGTATTTCAAATTGATTTTGGTAACATGAGTGCTGCACTGTAGCACGGGCACACTTATCGATTGGCGCCTTTCCGAAATGAAAGAGTTATCGGGAGCAACCTAAAGAGTTGTCCGACAAAGGCTTATAAGACCCAGTTCTCCAACCCTGGGGAGCCGGTCTTTGTTTGTCAAAAAGAAGGATGGCTCATTTCCGGGTTGTGCTTGGATATTCGGGAATTAAACAAACTGACAGTGAAGAACCATTATCCACTCCCCAGAATTGATGATTTATTTTATCAGCTTCAAGGGTCGAGTGTCTACTCGAAGATCGACCTAAGGTCAGGTTATCACCAACTGAGGGTTAGAGAAAAAAGACATTTCGAAGGACTACCTTCTGAAACTCGTTACGGCCATTACAATTCAAGTTATGACGTTTGGTTTGACAAACGCACTTGCGTATTCTGGTCCTTATGAATAAGGTATGCAAAACCATATATGATAAATTGTGAAGTTTTTATTGATGATATTCTGATATATTGAAGAACAAGCAAGACTCGAGAGCACCTTAAGCTAAATTTTACAGTTGCTTTAAGAAGAGGGTTGTTTGCAATATTTTCCATATGTGAATTTTGGATCTCCCTAAAGTACAGTTCCTCGGTCACGTTCGATAGTGGAGGATTCATGTGGATCCAGCCAAGATTGAATCATTAAGATTGGACATCTCCAGTCACCAACGGAGATTCATCAATTTTTAGGTCTTGCTGGGTATTATCTAAGATTCATTGAAGGGTTTTCATAGATCGCCAAAACACCAATGAATAAGACTTTACTAAAAAGAAGGTCAGTTTGAGTGGGGCGATAAACAAGGAGCAGTTTTTCAACTGTTGAAGCAGAAATTGTGCAGTGCACCAATCTTTGCCTTACCTAAGGGAAGCGAAGATTTCATCGCATACTGCGACGCTTCAAAGAAGGGTTTAGGCGCTGTGTTGATGCAAAAAGAGAAGGTAATTTCTTATGCATCACGCCAGTTGAAAATTCACGAGAAGAACTATACGACTCATGATTTAGAACTTGGAGCAGTAGTGTTCGCTCTCAAGATTTGGAGGCACTATCTGTACGGAACCAAGTGTACAGTTTTCACAAATCATTATAAAGCTTACAAACAAATTCTTGTTCAGAAGGAACTAAACAATGAGACCAACATCGATGGTAGGAATTGTTTAGTGATTCGATTTTGATATTCGTTATCCCCGGGGAAAAGCCAATGTCGTTGCTGTTGCTTTGGCAGAAAGAACGAGATACCATCGTTAATGGGTTCGAGGCCTTAGTGTGACTATTAGTTTGGATTTTCTCCTTCCCAATCCAAAATCTTGAATGCTCAGATGAACCACGGAACACAAAAGACATCATGAATGAAGATGTTGGAGGAATGTTGGTTGAAAACGCTAAAAATCCAGAGGCGATTAGGACGGGAAAAGTTGGACCCGTGCGGATGGAACCCTATGGCCTCATTGGCAGGATGAGTTGGCTATCCATTGTCTATGGCGATTTCGCAGACGGTGTATCTGCACGAGTCCCACAAATCAAAATACTCTATACATCCAGGTTCTGACAAGATGTACCAAGACATGAAAAAGCTATATTGGTGGCCCAACATGAAAGCCGATATCGCTACCTATGTTAGCAAGTGTTTGACCTGTGCTAAGGTCAAGGCTGAACATCAAAGGCCATCAGGATTGTTGGTACAACCCAAGATACCTGAATGGAAGTGGGACAACATCACTATGGATTTTGTTACGAAGCTTCCTAAGACGTCGCAAGGCTACGACACCATTTGGGTGATTGTTGACCGACTCACTAAGTCTGCGATCTTCACACCAATGAGAGAGACTGATCCTATGGATAAACTTGCAAGAATATACCTAAAGGAGGTTGTCACGAGGCATGGAATACCTGTTTCAATCATTTGTGATCGCGACCCGAGATTCGCATCAAATTTCTGGAGGTCACTTCAGAACGCTTTGGGTACTAATTTGGATATGAGTACTGCGTACCATCCACAAACAGACGGGCAAAGCGAGAGGACCATTCAAACTCTCGAGGATATGTTGCGTGCTTGTGCGATCGACTTTGGAAAGGGTTGGGTTAACCATTTGCCATTAGTCGAGTTTTCATACAACAATAGCTATCACGCTAGCATCAAGGCCGCACCATTCGAAGCACTTTATGGTCGAAAGTGTCGTTCACCTATTTGTTGGACCGAAGTTGGAGAAGCTCAAATCCTCGGCCAAGAACTAATTCAAGAAACGACTGAGAGAATCGTCCAAATCAAGCAAAGGATGCAAGCCGCTCATGATCGACAGAAGAGTTACGTCGATCTGAAGCGTAAACCGATGGATTTCCAATTCGGGGATAAAGTTATGCTTAAAGTTTCGCCTTAGAAAGGGGTCGTACGTTTTGGCAAACGGGGGAAGTTAAACCCTAGGTATGTTGGACCTTTCAAGGTGTTAGGAAAGGTTGGAGAGGTTGCTTACAAACTCGAGCTTCCAGAAGAGCTAAGTAGGGTTCACAATACATTTCATGTATCAAATTTGAAAAAGTGCTATGCCGACGAACCGTTAGCCGTTCCCGGACCGTTGGATGGACTATCATCTTGAGACAACATCATTTAGTTGAGGAACCAGTAGAAATAGTGGGAGGCCTGGAAGTTCAAAAACGTTGAAGGCGAAGCCGGATCCCCATTAGTTAAGGTTTTCGAATGAACTCCAAGAGAGGTCCTGAGTTCACGTGGGAATGTGAAGACCAATTCAAGAAGAAATACCCACACCTCTTCATCAAGACCGCACCGTCGTCAAGTGCTACATCGTAAGCCTTGAGGACAAGGCTTGTTTAACGGGGGAAGTCTATAACACCCTGTGGTATTCAAGTCATGACGCAGTCGATAAATCTAACTATTTAATTTTAGAGTCGTAACGCGTTTGCCCTTGTAATTTCATGTATTAAGTAAAATCCGTAAGCAAAAAATTAGCGTTCAAATGTAAAACGGACAACAAACCATTAAGCGTTTACATCAATCAGTATTAATAATTATTTTGAGAATAATTATGATCCATGTTCATTTTATTTTATCGATACTAAAGTGTATAAACGTCACGAAAATGTACGTTTAGGGCATACCACGAAAAACACTTAAAATAATCTACCTTCACAAATGCAAATATTTATTATACATTGTACCAAAGTTTATACAGCTTATCACAAATTTTATATGGAACCCCCCTATATAGATATTAACCAGAAAATCACTTTGCAAGTATACTTTATCAATTAAAACGCTACATCTTTACATTATAAACTTTTAATTTAGACAAAGTTTACCTCGCACTTTATCAAGTAACGTTTGAACTTCATTTTTTATTACAACTAGCTAGATATCAAGAAAACACAATCTTAAAACCATGGGACAGATCACAACTATACATGGCAAAGAAAACATGTCCATTAATTAGGTTATTGATGGTACCTAATGATCTAGTAAGAAAACTAGCTTTTACTATTTCAATCCTTTTTGACCTTATGATGCCCGCCCCACTATTTCCCTCCCCCTTGGACTAGTCAATGGTCTTTGATTCACTAGAAACTTAGGACTTATAACATGTATTATAAATAAAATCATTCTCCTAGTTTTCTCATACACTACATTTCTTTAAAGAAAAACTCACACCATTTCTCTCTTTTTGTCTTGAAACCCACGGCTCACCTCACTTTCTTTAAACTATCCATACAAAATTTCAATTAATAATATTACATACAACTCAATGAATCTAAAGTCATAACCAAAGTTTGGAAGCTTGGTTGGTTGATTAAGGAAGTTAATCAAAGAAAAAGGAAGATTAGGGTTTATTTGGAAGAATTAGGGTTTCATATTGTGCAAGCTTGGGTTTAAAGTCTAAACAAGGGTTTAGCACTTATTTTTCATCATCCTACATCATCTCATTAAGGTTATCTTAAGCCCTTAACTTTTCATTTACATGATTATATGCATATGTGATGTTTATATAGTAAAATCACCATTAGGATATGTTTTAACCTTGTAACATGGATCTTTCTTGTAAATATATTTATGAACCTAAACCCATGTTGTATGGATATAATATGAATTTTATAAATGATACAAAAGCACTTTAACAATCTAGGTTACAGCTTAAAAAAGTGTTAATAGCAGATAGGGTTTTAAAATATCACTTAATATGTTATTTTTATAAAAGTTGTTATGGACTTAATTACCTTGAACAAATGGACAATATAGTAACTATGGATTATATAATATGTATGATATAAAGTAAATTAAGAATAGGGAAAGACTTGATAAATGCCAAGGTTGAAAAGTTATAAAAAACAAGTAGTACATATGATTCCATATATACATCCAATCTTTCTGATTAAACTCGAACTAACACCTACTTATTTTGTATTTATTAAAATAATACGACTCTGACGATTCCCGTAAAAAGTAAGTAACATTTTCGAACGATTAATAACGAAAAAGTTATGGTAAAAACAAGTTATACGATAAATAAACAGATTTATAAAAGAATTTTTATAAAAACTTTTTATAAAATTATTCAAACAGCATAGTTTAGGTAATTTTAACAAATTATACAATATTTGTAGGATACCAAAAATGATAATAAGCTAATTTTTCAATTAAAAATGGAACGAGTTATGAATTTCGTGATCTTTGTTGTTTTACGACAATAATACTTTATAAAACTATATTTTTTTAAAAAGTAACTGTTCATGACAAGAAAATATTTTAATTTTTGTAAACCTCATAAATAAATAGAACTTTCAAATACGAGAATTTGGCTCGAAAGAATTCGCTAAACACGGAGCTATAACTGAAAAAAATTACACGACGTTTATGGGTTTTTACGCTATTTAAAACTATAAAATAAACTCTATCACAGGTATAACAGTAAAAAGTACTGTTCATTACACAGAGGGTCAAAAATATGAAAATATCAAATTATGATAACTCGTCCTAATACGAAAGCGTGGGAATAAGAAACATTAAAATCGGAACATTAAACGGAAAGTTTACCGCCGTTTTTTTACTACAACGATAATTATAAACGTTTTAAAAAACTAATTAAACACAATTTTACCAAAACCATTAGTTGATGATTAAGCTTGGTATAAATATATGTGTTTATCAAAGTACTCTAATTACAGGGAGTCTCATAATGAGGCCTCTCGTGGTGGCGTATCGACGAGTTGCTGGATTACGATTTTAAAGTGTCCTAGCTCCACAGTACGTTCACTAAATGCCCTCTTAATTATGATAGCCCTAATGATAAGTATGATGTAACAACATAGACCTGTATATGATGTTAGGTTAATCGCAGTACATGGAACTGATATCCGACTTAAATAAAATATGATGCATCTGACGCTTACGCGTGACGCTATTATCTGTGTATATTGGATTATCAGAACTCAACGGTGAGTTCATAGCCCCACATTTTTACGATTTCAATGATTTATAACTATGGGGTGGAAACATGCTTTGTTTTATAAATTGGACGCAAGTGGATATTTTATATTGATTACATGTTTGCCTAAGTAGCGATAACCCAAGTTGAGCCCATTATCATGAACTGTCAATTGCATAGATGTAGTTGTTAATTACATTATGTGAGCGCGAATGTTATGAATAGATCTATTTGGGGAAACGACCTCCCCGTTCGGGTGACTAGCTATCACCGGGAACGAACGTATAGCATGTCGAATTTGGGGATGTTTCGGGTTAAACATCTAATCGGGCAGAAATTGCAATATATATTATTGCAAGAAAGATATCGAGACCTCGACTATTAGTCATGAGCTTAGGAAAATATAATCTGGTATGTTTATGTCACGCCGTGTTGCATTATCACGGGGAAAGTCTTGCGGTCCTGCATATTATGATTTATCAAACCTATGAATTCACCAACATTATTGTTGACGTTTTAAAGCAATGTTTTTCAGGAGATCAGTAAGCATAAGGTGCCAAGGATACATTGGTGATAAACTACCAAGCTTAATTGGCATGAGATCGATTTCGAAAGGTTGATTTAGCAGAGTTAAAGTGCAGCCTTTAATAACAGTGTTTGTGCTTACTAAGTTTCCGTCAGCCATTTCGATATCATAAAAGGTATCTATTGTAATAGACGGAATATTTAGCATAGAGGCAAGCGATATGGATATAAAGCTTCTATCAGCTCAGATATCAAACAATACTTTAACTAAATGCTGATTTAATAGAAACATATCCGTAACTACGTTCGGGTCTTGTTGAGCATTCCTATCTTACATCATGTAGGCTCTTCCTTGGGCATTGATGTTGGTCTTTTGGCACTGATTTGTATAATGTCCTTTTTCACCACAGGCATGACAAACAACTGTCACTGGTAGTTGATTACTTCCAGTGGCTGGCTTCTTGCTTCGGCAGTTCTTGCTCAAATGACCCACCTTGTTGCAAATATTACATTTACCAGTACAAGGTCCGGTGTGATGGAAATTGCATCTCTTGCACAAAGGGAGATCTCTGGCATACCTACTGTTTTCTGATGGAGTAACAGCATAGGCTCTACCAGCTTCTTGCCTTCGGTTTTGTTGTTGACGATTGTTGTAGCGATTGTTGGTGTTACAGTAGTTGTTGCTGCGGGAATTGTTGTTGAAAGTTCTTCTGTCGTCAAATTTTCGTTTATTGTCACTCGACACTTACATTGGAGTATGCTTAGTTACTTGATCCATTAGCCTTTGGGCTATGTTGATGGCTTCCTCTAAAGTTTGAGGTTTAGAGGCAGTAACATTTCCTTCAATGCTTCGAGGTAGTCCCCCGATAAAAGCTTCCAAGAGTTTCTCGGTACTTGGCACCATATTTGGACATAAGGTTGTTAATTCTTGGAATCTTCTAACATAGGGTTTAAGATCATTTCCCTTTACAATCAGATTGTAAAGTTCTTCTTCCATCTTTCTGATCTCAGTCCGGGGACAATACTTGTTCGTCAGAAGCCTTTTTAACTCAGTCCAGGTGATTTGATTGGCTTGCTCTATTCCTATAGGCTGGGCATATGCATTCCACCAGGACAAGGCATCGTCAGTTAAAGTACTAGTAGCAAATGTTACTTTATTTTCTTTGGCACATCTGCTATGAGAGAATACTGATTCGGTTCATTCAAACCAGCGAATAAGGCCTACTGCTCCTTCCGTACCATTAAAGTAGAAAGGTTGACAGCTAATAAACTCTTTGTAGTTTCCCATTTTCACTACAGGAGTTCCAGTAAGATTGGTGTTCCTGTTGGGATTACTAGCACTTGCCATTGTTGCAGCTTGAGCTTCTAGAGCCGCAGTGACACTATCAGCAACTAACTTTCTAATGGCAGCTTGAGTCATAGCCGGTGCTTCCGATGTTGATGCTCTTTTTGGAGGCATTCTATCAACAAAAGACAACACGTAATAAGAATGATATCACCAGAGTAATGCTTAAAATGTTTAAAGAGAAATACTCAGTTTTGAACTTTAAGCATATTTAACAATGGAGATATTAAAGTTTTGGATATAGGTTATGAGATGACGACAAATATAATGATGCGTATGACGGATGAATGATGAATGAATGATGATGGATGAATGATGAATGATGAGATGCACAAAGCGGTAAAAACAACAAGGTAGATAACGGGATTGCCTTTATATTAAGAACAACTTGCCTTAGTACTATACATAGTCAAGATTTGACAAGTGTTTTTATTTATACCACACATCCCGTGGCTAGGTTAAAGCTAAAAACTGGAATTTAAACTAGAAACTGGATGATCACTCCATACGGTTCTTGAGTTCGATGATGGAATCCATGAGATTTTCTATGTCTGCTTGGTGACGAACATTCATATCATTGATAACGTCTCCCAATTCATTGATTCTGAAGCGGGCTAGAGAAATCTTATGGTTGCTATTCATTTGTTTCCTCTGGAGTTTGGTGATCTGGGCACGAGCTTGCTGAAGTTCGGCTTCCAAAGCATCAAAATCTTGCTGGATGATTATCCGCCCTTTTCCGAGACCTTCGATGCCGTTTTCGATATATTCAATACGTTCGATGGGGAGTGCATCTAAACTGTTTAGGATATCCTGGATTTGCTCCTCATGTCGCTCGATAGTTGACTTTCGAGAGGTTTCGCCAATCTCAAAGGCTTGAGGTTGGGACGGGGTAGAAGAAGATGATTTTGTTGGTGAAAGAAGTCCTTCCGGAAGAAAGAATTCTTGAGGTTTAGGAGGTATGATAATTGGAGGCGGGATTGGTGATTTTTCAGTATAGAAAGCTTGTAAAACTTTCATGTAAGGATCGTCATGAAATAAAGAAAGAGTCGGTGAAGCTAGTGGGACAATTCCAAATGAATTGGAAGCACTAGAGTAAGTTTTTCCTGGAGAGGCCGGGACATAATCCGGAGAAGCCGGGGGAACATAGTTTGGGAAATTGGAAGAAAAGGCATCCTCCAAATTGGAAGTAGGATGGTCGGGGGAAGACATTGTTCTGTTTAACAACCCAGCGGTAAATAACATAAGTTATTTATTTAGTAATATAATAGTTATGTAACTTTACATACCATTTCGGGAGATATAGCGGCACGAAGGACTTTCTTAGATGGAAAAAGAAAACTAGTTATAGTTAAGGTTGTAACCTAGTTCTCAATAACGTTGGCTCTGATTACCAAAGCATGTTAAACACCACCATTTTACTTTAGCTATGCGGAAGCTAATCTGGGGTATTACTGCAAGGTACAACAGTCATAATTATAGAAAACGAATCAAAAAGAGTCGTTTTTGTTTGTTATTGTTTAATTTAGCTTTCCACACTCTCAAATCATTTCTCTCATTCAAACTCCAATCTTCCGACTGTATCGATTCACCAGTCCAGCCTCGTTGGGGATAAACGACCCGGGAACATTCTATACTACTTCTCGGTTTCATTGGTTTTGTTTTTAGACTATACTTACTATATATTTTATATTTTATTATATATTATATATATTATATATAGTTTATAAATAATCACACGTCTTCTTATTCCATCTTTTCTAGAATCTCCTTTAACAGAAGAAATAGAAGCTCAAGAAGGAATACCAAAACCTAGTTCACTCGTTGAGTCTCTTTGCATCCATGGCTGAATGGTTAAAGCGCCCAACCGGGCAAATTCGTAGGTTCGATTCCTGCTGGATGCACTTTTGACGTTGAGTTCAATCGTTGCTCACGAAATTGATACATATAGCTCGCCCTTATAGCTTATGGGGCACTTCACTCGCTCAACACTCATTAGAAACATCTACTCTTTCTTCACTCGCTAGGGAAAGATAAAGGATAGATGACTGAAAATCCCACTTAGAGATCGCAAAACTATAGTCAGAGTAGGAGTTCCCATCCGTCGAGGCCTCATTTTACCTGCCCGGAACTGATTGGTTGCTTATTGTGACAGCCAAGGTCTGAACATTGTCCCACTTCCCTCATCGGGTTCCTCTCTGTTCATCATGGGGTTGTTGGGATAAAGGTGGGTTTGAGATGCGCGAGTACTCTTGATGCGAAAGGATATGGATCTAGAAGCCGAGATCAAAGCGTTAGTTGAAGATAAGAACCCTTACGAACCAAGGCTTCTAAAGTTGCTGGAGGGTCCATCATCAAGAATGGCCTAAGATGGTCAGAAGCATTCCTAACAATGCTAGCCACAATGGAATAATCTAGTAAAATGGGTCGCCATTTCACGAAATTGAACGCCCTAAGAGGAAGATTTCATTTGCTTTCTATTTCGTAGAACGAAGTTGATCCATGGTCATCGGGATGTCTATGTTGAAAGAGAACCTAACCTGAAGAGTCATTGGTTTTCCAAGTCGGAAAATGAAGTAAACAACTCAGGTGGACAAGAGGCGAACCACTCAGCTGATGAGTCAGCTATACTTTAAAAAAAATCGCCTAATGAGGAGACGATCATAACTTCTGAGCTCAAAGATGGAAAGCAGATTCTTTTTTTCAGGTTTTGCATAGCTTCCTAAGCGCCTGGCTTTCTTTTTGGGTTCCGAAAGGCATAGTAGCTTCAGCATCGAGTAGGGTATGGGATAGAGTTCGAGTGAGGCATCAACCATAGATTGCGGAACTTTCGAGATGCTTCCTTGCGAAAGCCAACGGAGTCTATACTGTAACTCAACATTCTCATCCATGGAAGGATTCCTTATTCGATGATAAATGTCAATCGAGGGCACCCTCATTTCCAGAGAGAGAATCAGGCTGCACAAAAGGGGGAAAGCCCTCCTACTGAGCAAGATCATTAATTAATATTAATAAGGAAGCACTTAACTTAGGGCAGCCAGTCTCACTTCACACATTATAGCGCCTTGCTATTTGTATTCATCCTTGTAACTTACCGAAGCGAGGATCTTATGCTATCATTGAACGGCTACCAAACCGCCATACTCAGGTAACCGGTCTAGGTTCCAAGTACATCAACACCCCATAGCTACTTAGGGCCGCAACGCAATAAGGCTTTTCGCTCTAGTTAGGAAATGCAAGGAGGCCTCTTTCGCCATTCTTTCTAAATGATAAACTATTATTAGTTCAGTTCGGTAGAACATCAATAAGAGGATAATTTTTTCACAGAAGCATATGATTGCCCCTCAATCGCTAGGTGGCTTGCTCCAGGTGCATGAGTAACCAGGAGAGGAAATGTAGGAGGTCTATAAGGTGATGAGGAGGGGCTAGAGGATGTGTTGTTTAAGCTAGAAACTAGCTTTGATGTGTTGTTTTCTCCATGTGTTGCCGCGGCTAGAAAAGAAGAAACAAGAGACCATGTGCCAATTTTTATAGTATAAATGGACTAGATATTTGTGTGAGGTGCTTGTAATCTGGTTAGGGATGAAGTATCTTAGTCATTGAGGTGCTTGTTTGCAATATAGAACTTTAAAATGGGTTAAAAGGAGAAAAAGGTTTATACGGGTACATTTAGGGCTCATTAGGGTTCGGGTTGAGTTTTCTAGGTTGTAATTCATGTACATTTGATTAAGAATGATACGTTACTAATCATAAGACTTATATTAAGGATTATAATCAAAAGTTGATAGGTGTTTTGGGTTAAAATAGGTAGAAAATGAGTAAACAGGTCAAAAGTTCCAATTAGGGCACAATTAGGGTTTTCTAGGTTTATCTTTTGTATAATTGAAGTAAAATGATGAAATGATGAAATGATGATGGAATATGATTAAGAATGTTGTAAATTAAGTTATTACAACTTATTTGAGTGTTGGTTTGGGTTTACAATGGATAAAAATCAAGAAACAGGTCATGGTTTAGAAACTAGCTCGGTTTTAGGGTTTAGGGTTTTGAATTAGGGTTTTGAGTGCAATAAGATGTATGAAAGCTTATGAATAGAATAATTAGGGTTTATACATTGTATATTGAGTGTATTAGCTTGTACACAAATGATGGTGAAGAAAATAGAATGAAAACAGAGGTAAAACGGCTATTTTGGAGATCAGGCTTAATGACTTGTATATTAAGCTTTTAAAGACTTGTACCTTGACGTGAAGAGATTTTATATTTCAAATGAGATGTTATATTGTTTGTACATATGCTTTAGTAGCTTGTGCATTCACTTTAGATGTTAACCTTTCATGAAGTTAGGGTTTAGAGGCATACGATAACGGTTTAAAGCCCGTTTTGATATAATGTTGCAAATGACACATTATATGAGTAATGTACTTTGTAAAAATGATATTATGATATTGACTTGACATGTTATGATGATTTCTTGACATATATGAAGATAATATTGCCATAGATAGGTTGCGTGAGTCCGTTAACTTTAGTTATGCAAGAAATGTTGCACATTGAGATATTGGCAAAGTAAGTAATGTAATAAAGTGAAAAATTTCCCTGGAAAAAGGTGAGTTCATATATAATAGATAGATTATACATTGCATCTTAATAGATGGATATTTATATTGATGAAAATTACGGGTTGTTATAAAGTCCAATCAATCGCTTTGACATATCTCTGTAGATTTTGATTCTAAGAATAAATGCTGCTTCCCCCAAATCTTTTATTTCCAAGATAATCCTTTACACTTTGTAAACTTGAAATGTGATTTCCCATGATGATTATGTCATCAACATACAGGATGAGGAATGTAACATTACTCCCACTAGCCTTTTGATATACATATGGATCATCAAGATTTTGATCAAAACCAAACCTTTTAATTTCTTCATCAAATCTTTTATTCCAGCTTCTTGATGCTTGCTTAAGACTATAAATGGATCTTTAAAGCTTGCATACTTTTTTGGGATGATTAGGATCAACAAAAACTTTTAGGTTGTACTATATAAATGTCTTAATCAAGATAACCATTTAAAAAGGCAATTTTTACATCCATTTGCCATATCTCATAATCATAGAACGCCGCTATAGATATGAGAATCCTAATAGCTCTAATGTCAGCGACGGGTGAGAACGTTTCTTCATAATCAACCTCATAGAGTTGAGTATAACCCTTTGCTACAAGACGAGCTTTATAGGTGTGTACAATACCATCCATGTTAGTCTTTTTCTTAAAAATCCACTTACTCCTAATAGTCTTACAGCCAGGAGGAAGATCGATCAGGACCCATACCATATTGTCCATCATGGATTGTATTTTTGCGTTCATAGCATCGATCCACTTATTAGATTCAGAATCTAACATTCTGGCTTTATAGCTGGTGGGTTCATTAAGATCCCCTAGACTATGTTCATCCGCTTCTACATTTAGACATAAACTATCTGGAGCTCGATGTGTTCTTTCAGACCTACAAAGCAGAATCACTTCCTCTTGAGGTGGTTCAAAAACTTCAACCTCCATAGGAATTTCGCTAGTGATTTTAGAAGGTGATGTATCTTCATCTTGAATTTCTTCAAGATCCATGGCCCTCCTACTGACTTCTTGAGTTATGAGATTTTTCTCAAAGAACTCAACATACCTCGCAACAAATATTTTGTTTTCAGGTAGGAAGTAAAATATTAACCCATTGTTTCCTTTGGGTATCCTATAAAGATACACTTAACAGATCTTTGTTGGAGTTTATCAGGTGTATCCCGCTTCACAAGCGCCTCACATCCCCAGACCTTTAAGTAAGACATATTAGGAACTTTTCCATATCATAATTCATATGGAGTCTTATCAACCTTCTTGGTTGGAACCATCTTAAGAATGCGTGTTGCGGACTCTAGAGCATAATCCCAAAAGGATAACGGCAGAGTTGTACGATTCATCATTGATTGAACCATGTCTAACAAAGTATGATTTCTCCTTTTAGATACCCTATTATGTTGTGGTGTGTAAGGAGGAGTAAGCTGTTGGATAATTCCACATGCTTTAAGATAATCTTTAAACTCTTGGCTTATGTATTCGCCACCTCGATCTGATCGAAAAGCCTTGATTGTCTTCCCGAGTTGATTTTCCACTTCATTTTTAAACACTTTGAACGTTTCAAAGACCTCATGTTTATGTTTAAGAAGATAAACATAACCATAACGACTATAATCATCTGTGAATGTAATGAAGTAGCTAGCACCTTGTCTTGACACATGTCTAAGTGGACCACACACATCAGTATGTATTATTCCAAGAAGATCAGTCGCCCTTTCGGGACGATGTGGAAACGATTTCCTTGTCATCTTGCCCGATAAACAAGATACGCATTGATCAAATGACTCATCATCTGTTGATTTTAAAAGCCCTTCTTGTTGCAGCTTTTCAATACGTTTCTTACTTATATGAGCAAGACGGCAGTGCCATAGATAAGTAGAGTCCAAATTATGTTTGGCTCTTTTAGTGCTAACATTATTAACATTTGGTACAAGATCATGCATATCAATTTCATAAATACCATTACTGGGAATAACATTAAAATAAAACACATTGTTCTTAGAAACTAAAATTCCAAAATCCGTAAAACACTAGACAAATCCATTTTCTACCAAACGGTGAACTGAAACAACACCTCTAGTTATAGAAGGTGCATAATGACAATTGTCTAAACAAATCACAAGGCCATTAGGCAAAACTAAGTCATAACTTCTAATAGCTTCTACTTGTGCACGAATACCATTGCCCACGTATAAATAGAGTGCTCCTTGTTTCAGTTTCCTTGCTTCTCTAAATCCATGTTTTTTAATACAAATGTGAGTACCATAACCAGTGTCATACACCCAGGATTTATTAGGGAAAACAAATAATTATATTGTGAAGATACCTGAAGAACTAGTAGAGCCAACTTGCTTCTTTTTCTTCAATAACTCAGCAAGATAGACAGGACAGTTCCTCTTCCAATGACCCACCTCCTTGCAGTGGTGGCAGGTGTCATCCTTAGTTGGGTGCTTTTTAGCAGAAGGCTTAGGGTTTTTAGGCTTAGGGATATAAACTTGTTTATCCTTACCCTTGCCATTAGCTTTACCCTTGCCTTTAGCTTTAAGCGATTTCTTATTGGCCTTCTGGATTTTACCACCTTTAATTATCATTACTTGTGGTGTTTTAGCCTTTTAGGTAAACCCTTTTCATACTCAATGAGCATAGCATGTAGTTCACCAATCGTCTTTCTCATGTTATGCATATTGTAATTTCTTACAAATCCAGCAAAATCTTTAGTAAGGCCATTTAAGATAAGACCTACTATAAGATCCTGTGGTAGCATATAACCAAGACGTTCTAGTTGATCTACATATCCTTTCATCTATATGACATATGCAGCAACTGGTTTACCCTCCTCTTGTTTGCAAGCATGGAAAGTTTGGATTAGGTCAAACCTCTCCACTCTAGCTTGTTTTTTAAACATAGATTTAATCTCTTTTATCATGTCATATGGTGAGGAGTTTTCAAACTATCTATGAAGCTCAGGAGTCATACTACTAAGTATTAGACAAGCAACCTCATTATATGCATCATAAATTGCATTCCATTGTGACAAAACTTGTGCCTGGGAATCTGCAGCAGGAGTCACGGGTAATCGCTGTTCAATGACATACATTTTCTTTTCAACTCTTAAGACTAACTTAAATTGATGAAACCAGTCATTGAAATTATTTCCAGAAAGTTTTTCTCTTTCAAACATCGACCTGAAAGCCGAATGGTTTATGTTTTGAGCAGGTAATGCCGTCTACAAAACATAGTTAAAGTTTAAGAATTAGTATTTTTGAAGAAAATTAACTACCTATGTTTAATCATATAAACAATTAATTTTCTAAAGGCTAGGACCCTACTTCACATACCACCATCACATCAGTTGATCTGCTAGTGATGGTGTATTCAAAAGGTAATTGATGATCAATAATTGCCGCCGGTGCAATTCCTAAACCATATGGGACTTACTTTATTACAATAATATTCTAGTAAGCATGTTTTATCCCATCTATGCCTCGATCTACGGTCTCACCAATAAACCGATTAAGTCGTCCAATCAAAAACCATGATTGTGTAACACTAACGTCTCACGAAAAAGTGTACAATCACCTTGGGATTACGAACTACATACGCTCACGCATAGTAAAAAGCATATACAAGTGTTTTTACAAATTGGATGGCAATAACTTATTTTAAAAAATGTATTTTATTTGTCGTGACAAATATGTATGAAGAAGCATGCAGACATCTTCGTATCATAGATTTTAATAAAAACTTTACTCAATTAAGTTATTTATTATGGTATCACATATTTTCTATACATCTAATGTATAAATAGTGTTACCTTTTAAATTTTGACGATTCAACGTGTTTCCAAATATAAAGAATTATATTTAATAGTGGGAAAAGATTAAAAAATGGTGAAAACGTGTAGAAAGAAGCATGCAAAACAACTTTGTAGCACTAATTTAAAAAAAAACTTTAATAATGACACTGTAGTGACATGCCATGGTTCACGGTAACTCCAATCGAACGCACAAAGAAGCAGAGAATCAGGTCAGCACAAAGCGTATTAAAAACCTAAAATTTTTAAGAAAATCCTCTTTAAACTTCTCTTATAGTTTGTTCTAGTGGATGAGCCGTACTTCCCATGAGTCCATAGCGTCCAGTTTTAACCATTCAAAATAAAACTTTAATTTGGAAAACACATTATGAACTATAAATAGTCCATAATAAATCTGATTTTATAATAATTAGTCATGTTTATATTTATTTTTGAAAAACCCTTTTTTATTTTCTTACAAGTCCAATACTTAAAATAAAAAACAATATAAACATAAAACTAACTCACATAACAATTATTTAAATAACAACACTTAACAATTAAGTCATGCAAATATTCATAATGATCCTAATTATCTAATAATTAAAACATGTATGTATCCATATAAGGCTCTTTTATCCTATAAACTTCGGCCACATTCATCGATGTAATCGATTGCGTAAGCCTTCTACAAATACATACCACATAGCACATAAATTAACTTTTAGGCCCCATTAAGACATTGCTAAGGTCTTCCCTAGCATTTAAAGTCGTGGATCAAAACCACATATATTTAATGTCTATGTTTTAATTCTAGATCATCATATTTGCATAAAAATTCATTAACAATTAACAAGATTAATATCACATATCACTCCATGATAAATTGCATGTATTTATCATGGATGCTGAATTAACAATTAATTTAAACATAAAACCGATCAATTTACAATTAAACACATCAAGTTTTATATATAAATTTGTATACAATCTAGAATTCGTCTAATTAGTTTTATAACCAATAAAAATTAAATCTTGATGCACAAAGATCGAATATTGATGCATAAAACGCCCAAAGCGCTTAAAAATCAATCAAGAACCCTAATTTTGTCCAATTTTATTCTTGTAATTACAAACTTATATACGATGGCTCGTGATGTCACTTTTGGGATTTTAGATCTAATTAACAATTAAACATATCACAAGTACGCAGCGGAAAGATCAAACACGTATAGAACTTATAATTAACAAGGGATTGAAGATGTGTACCTTTTAGCAATAAATGTTACATCGTCTTCAATATACGCATGTGTATAACACCACGCAAAACCACCAAGGATCAAAAGAATAATCCCTCTAAGTTTACACACACAATACGTTCTTAGCAAACAACGTGTATGCTAGTACTGGTAGTGTTTTAACCAAACGATAACCTTCGTCTTTAATTCAATCAACACACAAGCAAAACCTCCATGTATGTGGTATAAAACCACTAAACCGAAACCCTAAAGGGTTGTTTGTTCGATCGCACGACAGGAGGAGGAAAACCGAAAACCTCAAAGGGTTTTGAAGTTTAATCGAACAAGGGAGAGAGCAAGGGAGATATTTAGGGTTTGTAGGTTTTAAGTTATGAGCTAATGAAAGCCCCTAGACCCCTATTTATATACCTCTTAGCTTGGAGAGCAAGCAAGCAATCCTACCTCCTCAAAAGGAGGTGTTCGGCCAACTAGGAGAATGAGAGGGGCAACCTGCACCCTTCCTTTATTCGGTTTTACATATTTAGTCCTTTAAACCTTTTAACAACTAACATTTATTTCTCGTTAAACATTTAACGATCGTTTGTTAAATCACTAATTAATATATTACATTAATATATTAAAACGTTGTTCTACATATTAACATGTTCGTCCCCTTAGGCTCGAATAAATTCTCGGACATATATAATTTATATTTGGACATATTCTAACAATAACGTCCTTCTAAATTATCTTTTCACTCGAATAGTCAAAAAACAAGACTATTAAATTTTAGAAAGATGATTGGCTTGGTGATTTTAATCTTGTTAGTTTGTTTCCTCTCTTGTATACTCTAGAGATTGAAAATGATTGTTCCTTAAGTGAGAGGCTCTTTCGGGTAGGTGATTCTCATTCTTGGAATTGGAACTACAGGGAGATCTAAGAAGCAGGCAAGAGAAAATTGCGTTTGATCACCTAATTGAGTTGATTCAAGATGTGATGCTTTCTAATCTTCCAGATTTATGGATGTGGTCTCTTGAAAAGGTAGGTAAATTCACAGTTAAATTTTTTCGCTCCTAAATCGAGTAGCAAAACTTTCAGTCTGCTAACCACTTCACGAGATGGGAAAAGTTGGTTCCTAAGAAGTTTAAAATTAGGGGTAAAAGCCCAAAATACTCTATGTACTATCTCAGACAACCCATTATGCTTTCTGAATTCTTAAATCACTCATTATACATCACAGTTATGCGTAATTTGGTCAATTCACACATGATGCGTAATTTCTTTTAAATAAAAACTACATTAGGTTTTACATTTATAAAACCCTAACTACCTCGACTATTCCTATGCACTAAAGAGCAGTTTACCCTATCGTGTATAGTGTAGTGATTGGTAAGTACGAGTGTCGACCCAAAGAACGGTTTGTGTCTCTAATTGTCTAACTGGTTTATTATTTTACCTAAGAAAGCAGGAAAGAAAGCATTTTGAGTTTTAGTAGATTTATTGCAGGATGTTTGGGTGGTAAGCCTTGTTGTCGAAAAGGGAAACGGCATAGTGGCAGACAACTAGAAAAGATAATCACATTCAATGATCTTATGTGTAATGTCTTGTTACAACCTTAGAATGGGTCTAAATTCGTTAGGTCTAGTTTTGTAGATGTACCTAACCTATGTGTATTGAGTGGAATGGACTCGCAAGGAGAATTAACCTATTCTCAGTTTACATTGTTTGAGGTTTCTTTTTAATTATGAGATATACTTCATCTAACAGGTGGTCTCCTATTAGCTCACACTCCTAACCAAGAATTAAATGCTAAGGGCTCGCCTCATAGGTAAAGGCCGAACAACTACAAGTGTTGGTCTCATGTAATCAATCGTGTGTACAAAGGTTAAGCGGATCACTCAAACCTCGTACATAATCAACCTTATATCAAAACATAGCAGGGAGGTCAAGGATTTCAAAACATACTACATAAATTAATAAAGTTTCAACTAAAACAATAAGATCATAAATTAATAATCATAAGGATAATTAATTAGTTAAATGCAAATGAACAATTAATAAAGCATAATAAATCATCATAACATCAATAATCATATTGCTAGATCCAATAAGTCAAAATAACATAATTAAATTGACCATGAAAAATTGAAGTATAATTACAAACTGTGCTAGATCAGTGCTCTCGATCCCCTAGTCGAACGTCATGGCAAACCCCGAAGGGTTTGCCCTACACCTACTGCTCAAACTCCTTTTTCCCTTTTCTTCTTTTGTGGCTCCACTCACCAGGCCAAGAATGAATGATATCAAATGATATCACGTCATATATATACTAAATAATAGCTTTGGTCCTTGTACGAGCTCAACCCCTGGACTTTCTTTGGACTTGCAATTAATTGTTGAAACTTCATAGTTTTTGTGCAGCTTTAGTCCCTAGTTCGAGTCATCATTACGGTGTAACGACATCAACCACGTTACGCCATAAACCTTTTGACGTAGCATTCCTTCTCATAGTAATAAATTTGGTTACGGCGTAATTTAATCGTCACGTTAAGCCGTAACCCCTAGTCAGCATAATTATCTTTGACAATAAATATTTTACGCCGTAACTCTTGGGGGACGTTACGCCGTAATGCCTCGTCAGCACCAAATATTCGTAATTAATAATTGATTACAGCGTAACTCCTGTGGAACGTTACGCCGTAATATCTTCCATAATGCGGTTTTTGTCGTACTTTATTCATTTTGCCCTTTTTCCGCATATTTTCCGTTCCAACGCCTCTAATTACCTGAATTTGCCAAATAAATGAATTAAGACCTGAATTCATATAAAAATTATATAAAGTGAGGCAATAAACGCGGGAATTTGATATATAAAAGTATTAATTATTTGATGTTATCAAATATTCCCCCACTTGACTTCTACTTGCCCTTAAGTAGAACCGTTAGAATAATTCATAAAAAGATTTCCCCAATTTGACTCGGACAAAGGAATTTATAAGTTACGTATGCTAGAAAACATCAAAGCCGAACACCTCATGAAAAAGGGATCGAAAACACTCAACTCTCCTGACTAATCTAAGTGTTTTATTTCAGGGTGCTCACTCAATTGCACAGTCATAGCATGTATTCTATCATAAGCTTGGAAAGTATACAAATCTCCACCAGCTAGAATTAGGGTCTAAACAACTCTTAAAGGCAACAAGAGTGACAAACAAGTTTAACACGGTGAATCATCCTTCAATCTTTACCAAAAGTGTTACACCAACAAGGGTGACAAATCACACACTAGTATAAATCTGGGATTTGGTCACGCATGGGCAAAATGGAACGGCCACACATTCACATATTTATGTGGCTAAAGGTACCAAAATAGACAACATTTACTAATTAGCCACACATGAAATTTTGAACGTGGACCATTAGAACTGTATTGCCATACATTCGAACATTTATGTGGCTAAAGGTAACTGCTGATTTTTTTTGATTATTTAGCCACATATAAATTTAGAACGCGTGACAAATACAAGTAAGCTTGAAGCATTAGTCACGATATACATATAAATAGTGACAAATATATGTCACACACTTGAACACTTTGACCAAATGGCATATATGGTCACATGAAGTAATTTTTTATGTGTCTAAATCATACAGTCAAGTTTTCTCACACATGATTTAAGGGTGACTGTTATCTTTTGCTAATTATTTAGCCACATATGAATTTGAAACGCGTGACAAATGAAAAGTAAGGTTGAATCATTAGTCATGATATACATATAAATAGTGACAAATATATGTCACACACTTAAACACTGTGACCAAATTCCATATATGGTCACACTAAACTTTTTGTCACACATTATTTAAGTGTAGCCAAAATTCAATACATATGGTCACGTAACTTAATATGTGTGTTTAATGTTTAGTTTGTGTTAGCTTGCCAAAAGCTAATGTGTATAGTCACATTTACTTCTAGCACGATCATGTGACTATATGCCTTTACAATAGCCACATCATATCACAAATGTGTGACTAAATTATGTTTATGGCCACATTTAAGATGATTATATGTGACCAATATATTCATAACAATCTTAATATAGAGTACTTACATTGAGAACTATTAAAAAAACCCAAAATTTTGGCTCTTTATTCTCCCTCTCCTTCTTCCCGCTACTAATTTTCCCCAAAATCAAAACCTCAAAATTTCCCCCTTATTTCTCCATTGGCTAACACACTCATCTCTCCTTATTTGTTTTAATTTTTTCCCTTTTACTTTGAGCGGGATTTCTACCCCCTCTTAGTTTTCACTTTCCCTTCTCTTTTATTTTCACCTCTTAGTCCACATAAACATAAACCCCAAATCGTTTTTACTTTCTTCTGGTCCACTGCTTGAGTTCAAATATCTTCAAGAACTAGGTATGCAATTTTGCTCAAACACCAATTTATTATTAAATTCGAGTTGTTGATGAGATCAATTAGGGGGTTGTTAGTCTGATTTTTAACACCTTCGATACCACCATAAGTGATGGTTCTAAGCTTTATTGCATATAGACTTCTTGCTTGCCTTGTTCATATGACCTCATACTAGCAATTATGTATATAATTTTTCTATTTTGGTTTAATTTTTCATCTTTTTTAAATTAGGGTTCTTTACCTATACAAAATTGAAGTTTAAACTGAAATTTTCGTATTCAAGTTTTTGAATTAGGGATCTATTTGAAATTTAGGGTTTAATTTTAGCTTTTAGTTAGAAGTTGGGTTATGTATTATTGTAAGCTACAAGAATGTTTTGGTGTTATACTAATTACTTGTTTTTCATTTGTTTGATTAAATATTGGAAATAAGAGTTTATGTCAACAATGACGAGGCATGTAGCTTAAAAGTAAGGTACTTGAATTAATAATTCATGGAAGCATAAACTGACATGGATATTTGGGATTGCTTATTGAATATGCTTAGTTTTTATAGGGGTTGTTTCGGATTTCTTATTGAAATTGTGTTTTATATATCATCCATATATACAGACTGTTGGATTGCAAATAGACTGCCGTATGAGGTGTTGAGGTAGTTTGTCTTAAGAAATGCTCCCAAAGCTGGTAGTTTGGCCTAATATGTCTAATCATTTTTGGGTACGTATTTAACATTAACAACAACATATATTAAGGCGTCTAAAGGTATCACCACGTCTTCCTATGCCTGATCGCATATTGAAGCCTCCTTATGTAAGCTTAAAATTGTTACCAGAAATTGCTAGTGAGTATCAGATTCATGATGAAGAAGACATTGCTCGTATAAGGGTTGCTTGTGATATTTATAGAATTCGATAATCACTTGTTGAAAATAGTGATCGAGGCTGATAAAAGTAGTGTTTGGATGTGTGCTTCTGCTATTTTAATGACCAGATAAACATGTATGTGAAAAAATGTAAATGGTTTGGAAATTGTGAGTAAAGGTCTCTCTGTTTAGTAATGCATGCTAATTAATGGTTTTTTTTCTATGATCGTATCAGCCTTTAGTGACAACTTATGAAGATGACAAAGCAGTGCGCCAAATGATTATAGATGCTCGTGCCCTAAAAGTGTATGCAAATCAGTCAATGAGTGTATGTGTCCTAGAATACCTTATTCTCGTCAACTTCAGGTTCTTTCCTTCCATTAGTCTTGGTTTTCTACGTAAGATAACAAAATTTAGAAGTTTGTTTCCTTAACGGTATTTTACTCTTTTGCAGGATGGAGATATAATGAGTATTGATATCACTGTGTACTTAAATGTAAGATTCATATGATGTCAATTTGCCAACCACATGTTACTTAAAAAAATCTAACTAAGCATTCTCTTTTTGTGTGATGAATCATTGTTTTTATTAAGGTTATCATGGTGATACATCAAAGACATATTTTATGTAGGAATGTTGATGAAGCTACAAAACGTCTTGTCAAGGTATACCTTCATATCAGATGAGCACACTTTGTGATCTTGATTCATTCTCCCCATAAAGCTACTCAGAAAACATGACGTTTATCAATCAACCTATTCAGGCTCCACAGCTCGAAATTAAAATTCCTAACTATCAAGAAAAGAGTAGTAGCATTGATAATTGTTCCCCAACTCCAGGATCCGTTGTTGCTACTACACTTCCCTCGTCCAATACTTTTACTACTTTTTGGAGATCTAAAACCTAAAATCAAGATCCTTCAGCTTCCTCATCCTCTTTCCTGGTGCCATAAAGGTTCCAACCATGATCAGGAATCCACTTCAGGAACAAGATCATGTCTTGGCTGAGAGGAAGAGAAGAGAAAAGTTGAACTGACACTTCATTTCTTTGTCTGCCCTTGTTCCTAACCTAAAGAAGATACTAATCAACCAAAACCCCATTTTTTGATTTAGTCATAGCCAAAGAGCTTGTCTGAGTTATCAATCATGTTGAATTTCACCTATAACTCATTGGTTATTAGGAGAATGTAAATGAATTGACTCCAATCTCCTTCTCTTTGTGTAGATGGATAAGGTGTCTGTGTTGGAAGATGCATCCAACTATATAAAAGAACTCCAAGGTCGAGTCTTGGAACTTAAGGGATCTCTAGGAACTAAGAGAAAACATGTACACAAATCTGTTATATCTGTAAAAGGATCCAGGCGTAGTGCTAGTGATGATGATTATTATTTGTCGGATTACACAAACTCTGAAGTGGGAAGTACTGTTACATTATGTTTTCTTGATCTTATAGTTAGGACCGTTTAATACAAATTGGAGATAGTCAAAACAACTAGAGCCAATGATCAAAATTCTTTTAACTTGTTTGTTCTAAAAGGAAGTATCTATCTTGCAGTTATACACATAGGAAATTATGAATTTCATTGCTCTACGATCTACCCATAATTTTCACCAATAGCTTCCTATATTTTTGTTTGGAAAATAGGATAACCAAGCATTAAGGCAGGCAACAGTAGATACCTTAAAATTGGTTATGCTGCTTATGAAGTTATCATAGTGGAACTTTCAACTTTGATCAGGTTTGGTACTTGACTTCTAGGCTTGTTTCCTTGTTTCTTAGAGACAAAAGACTAATATGTATCATTGCTTTTTGACTTACCAGAGACTTGCATATGACGGCTCTCACCCTCGAACTCTGTTGTATCTTGATATCAGACAGGAGGTCTGGTATAACTGTGGGGTTGACTGTCAAAAATAAAGCTCTAACCAGGCCTTGGCTTTAGTCAAGTTCATTGCTTTAAGGACATGCTCTCCTGGTACTACTTAATCTTCTTATAGGTCTTACTTTTCATGAGAATAGATGTTCCTGTATTACTGATCCATTGATTGTATATTGCGGGCTTTGCAAAACTTTTTTACTACTCTGTTTTACTCTGCAAACACGAGTTTTGATGCTCTGTTAGTCTCTCTTCTTTCAACTGCTAAATCGTCTCATCAATCTGCTGGTATTGCAAAACAAGCTTTGTTTTCCATAGCACAATGTGTTGTTGTACTCTGCCTTGCTATGGAAGACGACAATTGTTCATCCACGAGAGAGGAGGATCGTCTTGAATGGCAAAATAGGCTTAGAAAGTTGCAAAACATTATGCTTGGAGGATCATCACATCCCCTTTCTACCTAGTAACTGTTAAATATTTATAGTAGGATATCGGATATTAGCATCGTAGACATTTTGTTATCTTGAAGTTTTAATTCAAATGTTTGATTGATATTTTGCCAAGTTTAATTTGAACTAATCTGTTATGCACAATTTGGATCTATTTTATTAATGGTGTAACCTGTAATATTGTAGTAAATATGTGGGTAATATTGGTTGATAATACCTGCAAGAAATATGTCAGCATATCCGCCACACAAATATAAAATTCATGTGGCTATTGGATGATCAATAGTCATACAAAATACACATTTCTTCACTTTAAACAGCATATGGTCACATTTATTAACACTTTTGGCCACTTTATGCTTAATTGTATGTGACTAAATACCCAAAAAAACATGCTTTGTGTGACTAAATATTACAAAAGGCCACACAAACATAAAATTCATGTGGCCATTGGATGAACAATAGTCATACAAAATACACGTTTACATCACTTTAAACACCATATGGTCACACTTATTAACACTTTTGGCCACTTTATGCTTAATTGTATGTGACTAAATATAAAAAAATATGCTTTGTGTGACTATACCGTGTTTACGGTCACTAATACTGATTAATCCAACTAAATTTGTACCTAATTAGTCACACATGTTACGGTTTTGGTCACTGTTTTTTAATGGATACGACCACTAACTCAAAAATGTAACCGTAGGTGCCCTATGGTCATGCGACCTTTAGTCACACACACTTGAAAAATCATGTGTGACTATATGTATATCGTCATACTTTTTTGGTGTAGCCAAATCTACTTTGTGTTCTAGTGGTATATACACATCCATAACGATGGAATAGACATACATGATTGTAATCAATTCCCCTATTCGAGCAAAACCAAACGCTTGGACTGGATAATGATATAAGGTAGGATAAAGAAATGGGATTTTAATTGTTGTTAAATAAAAACACAAAACAAATAGTCTAAATACACTAAGGTTGTCATGACCGGCTACTGTCCATTTAATAGTCCAAGTATCTAAGTCCAAAAATTATGATCTTCAACAATACGCTACTAGCTCCATTCTTCATAATCATTAAGATGGCTATAGTTGCACCATCTTTATTTTATTTTATTTTTAGCACATAGATGGCTTATAGTTGCACCATCTTTTCTTTTAAACATGCAAATGCTATAGGAGTTTATATCTTTTTATTATTGCCTTTGCAGCATTTGATACAATAAACACATCCCCCCACTTGAGATGAACTATATCGAAAGTGATGATACATGGGTCTTAATAGATCATTAATAATATGTCTTCCACGAATGAATAAAATTTCCAAACCTATTTCCCCAAACTATGAACTTAAGTAGCCAAAGATTTCAACACAAAGATAATTAAGAATATAGGGTAGGCTAAGGCGAAATGGTGTAATGAAACATAGAGGGTTTAAACAGGGATTGGCTTAACAAGGTAATCAAGGGGTATCTTGCACTGAAAATGAGTGCAACAAAGGGTTTTACACGGGGAGGTCGACAAGTCAATAAACACACACATAAAGGCTATTTGGGTTAATTCCTAATACGTTGCATTCATAAACTGCCTATTCCAACTAATCAATTAGGTCTTGAAATGATGCATAGGCCAAGTTCTAAAGTCTTCAATACTACCGGTACACTCATATATTTGGTGGATTTTTGTATAATAGATGAAAACAGAATTATTAGGCTTAACCTCACCAATTGGAATAAAGGGTTATAGTGCGCTCGGCAAAGATTAATTCTAGTTTATTAGGAAAAACATGTCAAAAAATTTAAAATTGGCATAATTTTTCAAAGAAAACAAGAAAATCGAAGGCAAATATTAGACAAGTGATAATTCTACTCCCATCCCCCCACTTGGTTTGTACAATGTCCCTGTTGTACAATTAAGGAAATGAAAATTAAAGAACAAAAGTAGAATTAGAACGGAAGACTCCTCTGGATTTGCTCTGTAACAAAAAGAGACAACATGCTCTAAACCATGATCCAAGTCTACTTCCTCGAGCAACATCCATCATCTCAAATATCTCCACCATCATCTTGAATAGCATTCGACTAGACTGGTTTGGAATGCTTCCTTGCAGGTTGATTAATATCCTAGCACCCCATCATATGCATTACCAGTATAACTGCAAGAAAGACTAATACCAAAAGCATAAACCAAGATAAAAAGCATCGTAGCACAAAATATATAAAACGACATAGAATAAACCTAACTCACTTTTGTAGGAATCACGGTTGTATTTAGCGTATGCAACAAGCCTTTTGAAGCACTTGGTGGCCCAAGTGGACGAGTAAAGTCTCGTGAGGGTTTCTAGAGAACATACCCACAAATTTCATTTACCAATATACACGGTTTTATAAAATTTCAAACATTTTAATGGCTTGTAGAAGGGGATTACGGCGTAATTGTCATAGTCAGTTACGCCATAATTATATGGAAATTTTTTTGAAGAATTTAATAGAATTAGTTACGGCGTAATAGTGGTGGGAATTACGTCATAACATCATTTGTTACGCCGTAACCTGATGTATATCAGTAACTATTTTACCACATAATATGAGTCGAATGACCCTCAAAATCCATCCCCTGTAAAACCAAGTAAGAGAAATACAAAACCAACTACATACTAAACTAATAGGATAGGTCGGGTTGTCTCCCGAAAAGCACTTTTCTTTTTCACCGAGTCTTTAAGTTAGACTCAAGCCTCCAACATAAGCAACTTGGACATCTCCACACATGTCCAACCTCTTGTCTCCTCAACCTGTTAATAATTGCTCTCCCTGCACACTAACAAACCTTGTGTATTAAATGTGTAATAAAACTGAGCAAAAAAGAGGAGCATAATAATGGCAAATAATTAACTCAAGAATAATATCACTCGAATAAAAACATTAAGGTTGGCAGGCTCAATATTAAAACACGGGAGGTATTAGAAAACATTTTAAAGGTTCAAACAATGCCCAAACTATTTTTGGTGTCCAATACCTGGTAACCACATATGTCGCAACAAGCACTACCAAGTTACGTCATAACCAAGTCTAAGACGAATTTTTTTTTCACACACTAGTTACGTCGTAACCAATTAAACTGGTTACGCGTAACAGCACAAGTTACGCCGTAACAACACTTAATCAAGCAAGCAAACAATCATAAATAAGAGAAGAACAGAAGGACAAGAATTCATAAACACACAGACAAAACACATATATCAATCAAACAATCAAAAACTACAAAAATCATTCCCTAGCAAAGGCTCCAAAAACTTGATGCGTAATTTCTTTTAATAAAAACTACATCATGTTTTACATTTACAAAACCCTAACTACCTTGACTATTCCTACGCATAAAGAGCAGTGTACCCTATCATGTATAGTGTAGTGATTGGTAAGTACGGCTGTCGACCCAAAGAACGGTTTGTGTCTCTAATTGTCTAACTGGTTTATTATTTTACCTAAGAAAGCAGGAAAGAAAGCATTTTAAGTTTTAGTATAATTATTGTAGGATGTTTGGGTGGTAAGCTGTAACACCCCCATTTTCACAATGCGCAGCGAAATCCATAATGGGTGTTACTTCAAAACACAATATACCAAGATATAGAAAACGACCCAAAAGAGACGTTTATAAAACATGTGTTCCATTATTTAAATCAGAGTAAATGCGTTAGGTCCCACAGAAATCGTAACTAAATTCATTACATCATTTGAAAAGTAATTGTTTCAAATTTAAAAGCATTGTTTTATGAAAACAAGGAACACATTAGCAAGCTTCTACATAAGAGACCATACACACAAGACCTCCACTCCACCATTGCCATCACCCTTGGTTACCTGAGATAAAACATGCTAAAAACGTTAACAAAATTGTTGAGTGAATCCACAAAGTTTATAAACAATGTGTAAAAACATTGAACACACATATAGTTCTCGAGAAAAACATTGCAACGAATACAATATATCAAATATCATTTCACGCATTAAGCTCTTGACACCGATACCTTAACAATACATATATCTTTTCATATGTCTAAACTGTGCCCCAAAACAAGGTATGATTGTCGCATACCTACTCGTCTCAATACAGAACGTCCGTTTGACAGGGTGTTCACCATCGGATCCATATCTCGGACGGGGTTGTCAAACCTAATAGATCTATTTAATGCACAAGCGTTTACCTCACCGGGTAATTAATGGTTCATGATATTATGTACTTTGGCAATCGCTACTCATGCGGAAATATCACATAATCGGGTCCAACATACCATAAAATCATATGTGTTTGATTTTCAAAAACAAGCATGTATCTCCCTTGCGGGTTTATAAAATATCAAAAGATGTAAAAATGTGAGGCTATGAACTCACCTTAATTAAAAGTATCCAATCAAACAACTCAACATGAAAAATAACTTCACGTCTCAACCGCGACCTAGATAACATATATAGCGGTACGTGACTATGAGAACATATACCGTATAATCATAACTAGCATATATATAATTATATACTACAATCTCCAAGTGTGACGCAAAACATCTATCTCGACACGCCAACAATAACACAACGTTTACCACAAAGTTTCTATTTTTAGAAAGTTGCCGAAAGCAAGGATAATATAATCCGAACTCATATTTCATTATTACTTAACTATCATTACGAACCATTTTCTTATAAAATTCCATATTCAAAAATACATGCAAGTTTGACTTTCAAAAGTTAAACTTCGTAGTTGACTTTTACATCAAAAATTACCAATCTTAATTGGAATAAAGGGTTATATTGTGCTCGGCAAAGATTAATTCTAGTTTATTTGGAAAAACATGTCAAAAAATTTTAATTTGGCATATTTTTTCAAAGAAAACTAGAAAATCGAAGGCAAGTATTAGTCAAGTGATAATTCTACTCCCATCCCCCCATTTGGTTTGTACAATGTCCCTATTGTACAATTAAGGAAATGAAAATTAAAGAACAAAGGTAGAATTAGAACGGAAGACTCACCTGGATTTGCTCGATAATATGAAGTGACAACATGCTCTAAGACATGATCCAAGTTTACTTCCTTGAGCAACATCTATCGTCTCAAATATCTCCACCATCATCTTGAATAGCATTCGACTAGACTGGTTTGGAATGCTTCCTTGCAGGTTGATTAATATCCTAGCACCCCCATCATGTGCATTACCTGTATAGCTGCAAGAAAGACTAATACCAAAAGCATAAACCAAGATAAAAAGCACTGTAGTACAAAATATACGAAACGATACATAGGGTGTGTTTGGGAAAGGGCTTATTGGGGCTTGGGCTTTTGCTTAAAAAATAAGCCCCGTTTGTTACGCGGGCTTATGAAGCCACAAGCCTCTATAAGCCCCAGCCCCATAAAAGGGGCTAAAAACATTAGCTCGGGGCTTATGAACCATAAATTACATATTACCCACAAAAATATCTAACATAGACAATAAAACTCATTTAATTATGTCCTTTTTAGTAATTTTGCAATAATAAGTCCCAGCCCCAGCCCATTTCCAAACAAGTTTACAAAAATAAAAATTTTAATTTTGGCTTATAATATAAGCCCTAGCTCCAGCTCCAGCCCCAGCCTCAGCCCCAACCCATTTTGCCAAACATACCCATAATAAACTTAACTCACTTTTGTAGGAATCACGGTTGCATTTAGCGTATGCAACAAGCCTTTTGAACTACTTGGTGGCCTAAGTGGACGAGTGAAGTCTCCTGAGGGTTTCCAGAGAACATAACCACAAAGTTCATTTACCAATATACACGGTATTATAAAATCTCAAACATTTTAATGTCAGAGTCAGTTACGCCGTAATTATATGGAAAAAAAATTTTAAAAATTTAATATAATTAGTTACGGCGTGATCGTGGTGGGAATTACGTCATAACCTCATTTGTTACGCCATAACCTGATGTATATCAGTAACTATTTTACCACATAATATGAGTCGAATGGCCCTCAAAATCCATCCCTTATAAAACCAAGAAAAATACAAAACCAACTACATACTAAACTAATAGGATAGGTCGGGTTGTCTCCCGAAAAGCACTTTTCTTTTTCACCGAGTCTTTAAGTTAGACTCAAGCCTCTAACATAAGCAACTTGGACATCTCTACAGATGTCCAACCTCTTGTCTCCCCAACTTGTTAATAATTGGTCTCCCTGCACACTAACAAACCTTGTGTATTAAATGTGTAATAAAACTGAGCAAAAGAAGAGGAGCATAATAATGGCAAATACTTGACTCAGGAATAATACCACTCGAATAAAAACATTAAGGTTGGCAGACTCAATATTAAAACACAGGAGGTATTAGAAAACGTTTTAAAGGTTCAAACAATGCCCAAACTATTTTTGGTGTCCCAAACCTGGTAACCACATATGTCACAACAAGCACTACCAAGTTACGTCATAACCAAGTCTACGACGAATTTCTTTCACACACTAGTTACGTCGTAACCAATTTAACTAGTTACGCCGTAACAGAACAAGTTACGCCGTAACAACACTTAATCAAGCATGCAAACAATCAGAAATAAGAGAAGAACAGAAGGACAATCATTTACAAACACAGAGACAAAACACATATATCAATCAAACAATCAAAAACTACAAAAATCATTCCCCGGCAGCGGCGCCAAAAACTTGATGCGTAATTTCTTTTAAATAAAAACTACATCATGTTTTACATTTATAATACCCTAACTACCTTGACTATTTCTACGCATAAAGAGCAATGTACCCTATCGTGTATAGTGTAGTGATTGGTAAGTACGAGTGTCGACCCAAAGAACGGTTTGTGTCTCTAATTGTCTAACTGGTTTATTATTTTACCTAAGAAAGCAGGAAAGTAAGCATTTTGAGTTTTAGTAGAATTATTGTAGGATGTTTGGGTGGTAAGTTGTAACACCCCCATTTTCACAATGCGCAGCGAAATCCACAATGGGTGTTACTTCAAAACACAACACACCAAGATATAGAAAACGACTCAAAAGAGACGTTTATAAAACATGTGTTCCATTATTTAAATCAGAGTAAATGCGTTAGGCCCCACATAAATCGTATCCAAATCCGTTACATCATTTGAAAAGTAATTGTTTCAAATTTAAAAACATTGTTTTATGATAACAAGGAACACATTAGCAAGCTTCTACACAAGCGACCACACACACAAGACCTCCACTCTACTGTTTCTATCACCCTTGGTTACCTAAGATAAAACATGCTAAAAACGTCAACAAAATTGTTGAGTGAATCCACAGAGTTTATAAACAATGAGTAAAAACTTTGAACACACATATAGTTCTCGAGAAAAACATTGCAACGAATACAATATATCAAATATTATTTCACGCATTAAGCTCTTGACACCGATACCTTAACAATACATATATCTTTTCATATGTCTAAACCGTGCCCCAAAACAAGGTATGATTGTTGCATACATACTCGTCACAATACAAAACGTCCGTTTGACATGATGTTCATCGTCGGATCCATACCCCGGACGAGGTTGTCAAACCCAATAGATCTATTTAATGTACAAGCGTTTACCTCACCGGGTAATTAATGGTTCATGATATTAGGGACTTTGGCAATCGCTACTCATGCGGAAATATCACATAATCGGGTCCAGCATACCATAAAATCATATGTGTTCGATTTTTAAAAACAAGCATGTATCTCCCTTGCGGGTTTATAAAACATCAAAAGATTTAAAAATGCGAGGTTATGAACTCACCTTAATTAAAAGTATCCAATCAAACAACTCAACACGAACAAATAACTTCACGTCTCAACCGCGACCTATATAACATATATAGCGGTACGTGACTACGAGAACATATACCGTATAATCATAACTAGCATATATATAATTATATACTACAATCTCCAAGTGTGACACAAAATATTTATCTCGACGCACCAACAATAACACAACGTTTACCACAAAGTTTCTATTTTTAGAAAGTTGCCGAAAGCAAGGATGATATAATCCGAACTCATATTTCATTATTACTTAACTATCATTATGAACCCTTTTCTTATAAAATACCATATTCAAAAATACATGCAAGTTTGACTTTCAAAAGTTAAACTTCGTAGTTGACTTTTACATCAAAAATTACCAATCTTAATTGGAATAAAGGGTTATAGTGCGCTCGGCAAAGATTAATTCTAGTTTATTAGGAAAAACATGTCAAAAATTTTAAAATTGGCATAATTTATCAAAGAAAACTAGAAAATCGAAGGCAAGTATTAGTTAAGTGATAATTCTACTCCCATCCCCCCCCCACTTGGTTTGTACAATGTCTCTATTGTACAATTAAGGAAATGAAAATTAAAGAACAAAAGTAGAATTAGAACGGAAGACTCCTCTGGATTTGCTCTATAATATGAAGAGACAACATGCTCTATGCCATGATCCAAGTCTACTTCCTCGAGCAACATCCATCGTCTCAAATATCTCCACCATCATCTTGAATAGCATTCGACTATACTGGTTTGGAATGCTTCCTTACAGGTTGATTAATATCTTAGCACCCCATCATGTGCATTACCTGTATAGCTGCAAGAAAGACTAATACCAAAAGCATAAACCAAGATAAAAAGCATTGTAGTACAAAATATACAAAATGATACATAAGGTGTGTTTGGGAAAGGGCTTATTGGGGCTTGGGCTTTTGCTTATAAAATAAGCCCCGTTTATCACGCGGGCTTATGAAGCTATAAGCCTCTATAAGCCCCAGCCCCATAAAAGGGGCTAAAAACATTAGCTCGGGGCATATGAACCATAAATTACATATTTACCCACAAAAATATCTATCATATACATTAAAACTCATTTAATTATGTCATTTTTAGTAATTTTGCAATAATAATTCCCAGCCCCAGCCCATTTGCCAAACAAGTTTACAAAAATAAAATTTTTAATTTCGGCTTATAATATAAGCCCTAGCCCCAGCTCCAGCCCCAGCCTCAGCCCCAACCCATTTCGCCAAACATACACATAATAAACCTAACTCACTTTTGTAGGAATCACGGTTGCATTTAGCGTATGCAACAAGCCTTTTGAACCACTTGGTGGCCCAAGTGGACGAGTAAAGTCTCGTGAGGGTTTCCAGAGAACATACTCACAATGTTCATTTACCAATATACACGGTTTTATAAAATTTCAAACATTTTAATGGCTTGCAGAAGGGGATTACGGCGTAACTGTCAGAGTCAGTTACGCCGTAATTATATGGAATTTTAAAAAAAAAATTAATAGAATTAGTTACGACGTGATCATGGTGGGAATTACGTCATAACCTCATTTGTTATGCCATAACCTAATGTATATCAGTAACTATTTTACCATATAATATGAGTCAAATGGCCCTCAAAATCCATCCCCTATAAAACCAAGTAAGAAAAATACAAAACCAACTACGTACTAAACTAATAGGATGGGTCGGGTTGTCTCCCGAAAAGCACTTTTCTTTTTCACCGAGTCTTTAAGTTAGACTCAAGCCTCTAACATAAGCAACTTGGACATCTCCACAGATGTCCAACTACTTGTCTCCTCAACCTGTTAATAATTAGTCTCCCTGCACACTAACAAACCTTGTGTATTAAATGTGTAATAAAACTGAGCAAAAGAAGAGGAGCATAATAATGGCAAATACTTGACTCAGGAATAATACCAATCGAATAAAAACATTAAGGTTGGCAGGCTCAATATTAAAACACAGGAGGTATTAGAAAACGTTTTAAAGGTTCAAACAATGCCCAAACTATTTTTGGTGTCCCAAACTTGGTAACCACATATGTCACAACAAGCACTACCAAGTTACGTCATAACCAAGTCTAAGACGAATTGTTTTTCACACACTAGTTACGTCATAACCAATTAAACTGGTTACGCCGTAACAGAACAAGTTACGCCATAACAGAACAAGTTACGCCGTAACAGAACAAGTTACGCCGTAACAACATTTAATCAAGCATGCAAACAATCAGAAATAAGAGAAGAACAGAAGGACAATCATTCACAAACACACAGACAAAACACATATATCAATCAAACAATCAAAAACTACAAAAATCGTTCCCCGACAGCAGCGCCAAAAACTTGATGCGTAGTTTCTTTTAAATAAAAACTACATCATGTTTTACATTTATAAAACCCTAACTACCTTGATTATTCCTACGCATAAAGAGCAGTGTACCCTATCGTGTATAGTGTAGTGATTGGTAAGTACGAGTTTCGACCCAAAGAACGGTTTGTGTCTCTAATTGTCTAACTGGTTTATTATTTTACCTAAGAAAGCAGGAAAGAAAGCATTTTAAGTTTTAGTAGACTTATTGTAGGATGTTTGGGTGGTAAGCTGTAACACCCCCATTTTCACAATGCGTAGCGAAATCCACAATGGGTGTTACTTCAAAACACAATACACCAAGATATAGAAAACGACTTAAAAAGACGTTTATAAAACATGTGTTCCATTATTTAAATCAGAGTAAATGCGTTAGGTCCCACATAAATCATAACCAAATCCGTTACATCATTTGAAAAGTAATTGATTCAAATTTAAAAACATTGTTTTATGAAAACAAGGAACACATTAGCAAGCTTCTACACAAGCGACCACACGCACAAGACCTCCACTCTACTGTTTCCATCACCCTTGGTTACCTAAGATAAAACATGCTAAAAACGTCAACAAAATTGTTGAGTGAATCCACAGAGTTTATAAACAATGAGTAAAAACTTTGAACACACATATAGTTCTCGAGAAAAACATTGCAACGAATACAATATATCAAATATCATTTCATGCATTAAGCTCATGACACCGATACATTAACAATACATATATCTTTTCATATGTCTAAACCGTTCCCCAAAACAAGGTATGATTGTCGCATACCTACTCATCTCAATACATAACGTCCGTTTGATAGGGTGTTCACCGTGCGATCCATACCTCGGACGAGGTTGTCAAACCCAATAGATCTATTTAATGCATAAGCGTTTACCTCACCGGGTAATTAACGGTTCATGATATTAGAGACTTTGGCAATCGCTACTCATGCGAAAATATCACATAATCGGGTCCAGCATACCATAAAATCATGTTCGATTTTCAAAAACAAGCATGTATCTCCCTCGCGGGTTTATAAAACATCAAAAGATTTAAAAATGCGAGGTTATGAACTCACCTTAATTAAAAGTATCCAATCAAACAACTCAACACGAACAAATAACTTCACGTCTCAACCACGGCCTATATAACATATATAGCGGTACGTGACTACGAGAACATATACCGTATAATCATAACTAGCATATATATAATTATATACTACAATCTCCAAGTGCGACGCAAAACATTTATCTTGACGCACCAACAATAACACAACGTTTACCGCAAAGTTTCTATTTTTAGAAAGTTGCCGAAAGTAAGGATAATATAATCCGAACTCATATTTCATTATTACTTAACTATCATTACTAACCCTTTTCTTATAAAATACCATATTCAAAAATACATGCAAGTTTGACTTTCAAAAGTCAAACTTCGTAGTTGACTTTTACATCAAAATTTACCAATCTTAATTTGGCCGTAGAACGTTCGTTATTAAGAGTTACGCGACGAACCACCTAGGTGAAACATAGTTAAAGGCGAACTCTATCCCTTTTCAATATCAAAAATAACTTTCAAAAATTTCTCGACACGCTACGAAGCGGTCAAACTTTCTGGTCAAAATAGGCGAGTGCGAAACGCATTAAAACGTTATTTTTCACCCTCAACGACATTAAAAATACACCTAGCTAGCCTATCTCCATCCACTACACTCATCAAACTCGAGTTCAACTCATAAATATTTATTCGACACATTCGCACTTGGATCTCTAGCAATAATCATATGCATGCAATATATGTAAAACAAATCGACATCATGAGAGAGTTAGACGACTTACAAACAACAAGTAAATGCAAGTAAAATTGACAACTAAGTTTCGTTCGGCTCCCCTTTTTGGTTCGAACTCGGACGCAACCCAACAACCAAACCAAAACCTTTTTCAACTAAACCAACTTCCCAATAACACTTATCCAACCTTAATGAACACCTTTTTAAGATCAAAACTTCAAGTATCCAACCAAATTTCTAACTTTCAAAATACTTAGTGCATGTGATATATTCTTAGTGGGTTTCCTTTAGTTTTTCATAAGGAACAAGAATATATAAGTGGATCGTATTTCATGTGAGTTTTCCGACAATGGTGGTGGTGGTGTGGTGGTGGTTTTCGGTGACAAAGAGACAAGGGGGGGTAGTGTGTGTTTTATTTTATAAAAATGAAGTGTGTGTATAAATTCTAGGCTTTATATAGTAAGGTATCTTTGGGCATTTGACACAATTGGTCATCTCCTCGTTTCTAGTTTAAACATTTGACACGCATATGTTTTCCTTAAATAAAAACCGACCACTTATGTCTCGGGTTTATACTCCCGTGACTATTTTTCTTTCGACCAAATATAGTTTGGTTTAAAACATTTAAATAAATGTTAATTTACCTGAGATCAATACTTTTGACACGCCTTTTATAAAAACACTAGGAAAAGCTATAAAACTAAAAATAAAATTTCTAACTCTCTTAGACGCTTTAACAACCAAATACATAACAACTATATCCAACTATATAGTAAAAATAATTATCATGGCTCGAGGTAACTATTGACCTGAAACTCGGGTTGTTACATAAGCCTTGCTATCGAAAAGGGAAATGGCATAGTGGCAGACAACTAGAAAGGATAATCGCATTTAATGATCTTATGTGCAATGTCTCGTTACGACCTTAGAAGGGGTCTAAATTCGTTAGGTCTAGTTTTATAGATGTACCTAACCTATGTGTACTGAGTGGAATAGACTTGCAAGGAGAATTAACCTATTCTTAGTTTACAGTGATTGAGGATTCCTTTTAATTATGAGATATACTTTATCTAACAGGTGGTCTCCTATTAGCTCGCACTCCTAACCAAGAATTAAATGTTAAGGGCTGGCCTCATGGGTAAAGGCCGTACAACTACAAGTGTTGGTCTCTTGTAATCAATCGTGTGTATAAAGGTTAATCGGATCACTCAAACCTCGTACACAATCAACCTTATATCAAAACATAGCAGGGAGGTCAAGGATTTTGAAACATACTACATAAAGTATTAAAGGTGCAACTAAAACAATAAGATCATAAATTAATAATCATAAAGATAATTAATTTGTTAAATGCAAATGAACAATTAATAAAGCGTAATAAATCATCATAGCATCAATAATCATATTGGTAGATCCAATAAGTCAAAATAACATAATTAAATTGACCACAGAAAATTGAAGTATAATTACAAACTGTGCAAGATCAGTGCTCTCAATCCCCTAGTCGAACGTCATGGCAAACCCTAAAGGGTTTTCCCTACACCTACTGCTCGAACTCCTTTTTCCTTTTTCTTCTTTTGAGGCTCCACTCACCAGGCCAAGAATGAATGATATCAAATGATATCACGTCATATATATACTAAATAATAGCTTTGGTCCTTGTACGAGTTCAACCCCTGGACTTTCTGTCACACCCCCAAATGGGGCCTAGACGGAATACGTGTTCGAGGGCGTGACGTCATAACAATCCGATCACAAAGCAATAAAGAACGACCACTAATCATGGACGTTTGAAAAAGTTTACTCGTTGCATAAAATAAAAATAATTTAAGTTTTAATCAGCCATAAAAATTAAGTTAAATAAGTAGCGGAAGCATAAACAAAGTTTTAATAATGACACGAAAATAATAGATAAGTCTTGAAATGGCGAAGTCACATATGCACATAGACTCCACAATAGCCTCACGAAACAATCCAAGCTAAAGCACCTAAGAAAACATGTTTAAAACGTCAACATACTTTTGGTGAATTCATATGTTTATGTTATACAATAAAAAAAAAAAGAGTGGACCCACAAGATTTCAAAACAGTATGTGACAACTATTAACGAATACAGGCATCACATAAAAGTATGTTTACTGATGCACTACGCTCATTTGACACTTGAAGCTAATTAATCAACAGGGCATGCTACATCCTGTGCACAAGATAATCCTAGGCCCTAAACCTGTCCAAACCAAAGAACCACCATAACGTACAGATCGACATGACCTAAATCCGTATTTTTTCTTTGTTAAGTGGAACCAAAAGCGGATAGGATAAATTAGTCCCAATAGATCTTATCTACTCACTCGCGCTCCCACAACCGGTCCTCCGTTTCGAAAACAAAACATTCATGATAATATGGGCAGTATAGGGTTGTAAGTCAAACTTAGGCATCACATAAACAAGTAAAATTCCCGTAAAAGAACTTGTGTCCCAAATTTAAAAGCAAACAATGTTTACTCCGCCCAAATACTAGTATAAAGCGTTTATAAATCAGTAATAAAATGTTGGGCTAATGAACCTCACCATCAGCAAGGTAAGCGATATACCACAACAAATGCTATGAAGAGCATAGATGAGGTCTATCCGCGACCTAGGAGTAAGTATGAGTTATGACTTAGCATTTCATACAAAAGAAACAAGTAAGCATCCATGTACATCATTTTACAGTCATCCAAGTTCTGTTTGCCTTTTAGTAATAAAAGGCTTTGAAACTTTACCATGTCTTATTAAATTCTGACAATTTCAAAGATTTCTATTTTTAGAAACTTTCTCCTTTTAAAACTTTTTAGTTTCAAAACGATAATGAGCGTCCCCTAATATTCATAATTTTCCATATTTAACAAACCCTCGCTTAACACAATTCTAAACCGCCTAAATCCGTAATGTTTAAATCGCCTAAAAGTCCAATTGTACCATTTTAATAATCCTAAAAACTTTTTATTAAGGTCGTCATCATCAATTAACCCTTTCATGACATTTTTAGTTGTTCTAAACTAATTACCTAACATTTCATATGTTTGCGGCTTGCATTTAAAACATCCAAAATCGTACCAAAAAAAAAAGAAGTGCCCGAAACCCCTTTTTACTATTCAATCAGGCAATCATGTAATTTGAGTATTTCTTAAAAATCTATATTTTTTCTTAAAAATCTATTTTTCCGATTTGTGGTAAAAATGTCTCTCGTTTTTGACTTTTAGGCTAAGCGGTTGCCAACGTTATAGTAAAATCTCATTCCGGACAACTTTCGTGTTTTATACTTAAGCCGATTCGGACCCGAAGGGCTCCGAATCGCCCGTTTTAGCTGCTGATCTGGTCATTACATTTTCCATTTTCGCCGAAAAATGTTTCGAGTTTCATTTGGCCATAACTTGGCCGTTTTAAGTCCGATTTTAAAGTGTGATATATGAAAAATTATCTATTCGAAATGAGCTCTTCGAAAACTACTTTTACGCCTAATGAAAACATTTTTAAGTCGCTCAAAACCACCAAACTAATTCGGGACAGCAAGTTTGTTTTGCCGAAATATGACCAAAAATCAACCCAACTCGCATATTAGTGCCTAATCTAGTTCAACCTTTATTTACAACTAATCCACCACAAAACTAACCTTAATCCAACCTAATCTCTATTGTTGCAACTCTCATCAACTCTTAATCTCACCAAGAACATATTATAAAACATAAACATAAAGTGATAACAATATTTACTTCTATTTTATAAGAGATGACAAATATTAACTTATTTCTTTTGTAAAAATTTACACAAACACGTGGATCTTTATGAACAAACATAGATCTATAAAATAATGGATGAACCCAAACAAAGATTTAAGGAACACTTACAAATCAAGAAGAGCAAGTAGCAAAAACACTAGATCTATACCCACAAACTATAGATCTATAAAAACCCAAAGTAATCTTGAAAACCCAAATTTTATAATTCTTGAAATTAAAGAATTTATGCATCACAACACCTTAGATATAACTAGGAATAAACTTTAAACACTTGGATCTTGCTAAAAATCAAAAGTTATGGAGTGGGTATGGTGGTGGGGTTGTGCCATGAGCTAGAGAGCAAGGGGAGGAAGAAAGAAAAATTTTAAGGCTAGTGAAATGTGTTATAACCTAAGTGTGAGAATGTAGGGTATTTATAGGATCAAGTTAGGGTTTTGTGGTATCATAGTTCAAGTCATGTGTCTTGAACCACTCCTTCTTGGCTCACCATAGGGTGCGTCCGGTTTTGGGTTCACAAGGACCAAGATGGTTCAATTTTTCTAGCCAAGGTTCTAAAACTTAGCTTATATCTTGGTATTGGTTCATGTGGAGTCAAAGTTGTAAGAGTGTGTAAGTAACATGTGATGTGTAAGAGTCTTGCATGCATGCATGTTGCTAGGATACAAAATGTCACTTTCATTCATTTTAGAATGGCAAACATTTTCAAATTTTGAGTTATGGTTCAAGGTGATTTAATTTTCAAGTACCAAGAGTGTTGGCTTGGCTTAACATCTCAAAGGTATGGGAATAGAGGTGGAAACGAAAATTTTAAGCTTGGGGTATAATATTATCGATAACTTGAGTTTACACGAAAAGATTTTGAGTTTCTGAGGTTCCGTTAGGTCAAAAACGCGAAAAAACGCAATTTAAAGGATAAAACCCTAAAATTAATATCGGAAGTGATTAAAAATCACGAAACACTCAGGAAAGCTAATATAACACATATAATGCCTAAATTAATTTATAACCGATGCCGGAACGCGTCCGGTGACGTTTCTCAGTTTTTACGCAGTTTAGTTCCCCGGTAAACTGTCAGATTTAAACGTAACGTATAAAATTTAAAGTAGATGACCGGAGTGGGTCGGAATACTAACCAGGAATTTACGGGGTGTGACATCCTTTCCCCGTTAGAAGAGCTTTGTCCTCAAAGCTTAGGACGTAGCTTGAGATGCGGATACAGGGTTAGCGAACAGATGAGGGTACTTCTTCTGCATTTGGTCTTCGCGTTCCCAGGTATACTCGGGGACTCGTCTAGAATCCAACGGACCCTTTCAACGATTGGAATGCACTTTGCTATCAGACCTTTGACTTCGCGGTCCATAATCTCAACTGGTTCTTCAATGAAATTGAGCTTTTCATCAATGTGGATTTCGTCCAATGGAATCGCGAGCGGTTCATCGGATAAGCACTTCTTAAGGTTCGAGACGTGAAAGGTGCTATGAACACGGCTTAGTTTTTCTGGTAACTCTAGTCGATATGCAACCGTTCCCACCTTGGCGAGAATTTTAAAAGGTCCAATATAACGAGGGTTCAGCTTTCCCCGTTTGCGAGAAACGTATTACACCCTTTTCCAGGGCATACTTTCAACATAACCTTATCCCCAACCTGAACTCTAATGGCTTACGTCTCTTAACAGCGTAGCAATTTTTTTCGATCACGTGAACTTGTAAGACATGCTTGATTTGAAATCCTTCTCTATTTGTCTCACGAACAATTTCTGGTCCAGTAAGTTGAGCGTCTCCCACCTCAGCCCAACAGACAGGTGACCGGCATTTGCGACCATACAACGCCTCAAAAGGTGCAGCCTTAATACTTCGTATAGATAGCTGTCTGTTGTAGGATAACTCTATAAAGGTAAATGGGTTGTGTCTGTCCCATCCCATCCCAGCAATCTATCACAACATTCTCGAGCATGTCTTCCAATGTTTGGATAGTCCTCTCACTTTGCCATCTGTTTTCGGGGTGATATGACCGTCTCATAACTAAAAGGATTTCCAAAAGCTTCTGTAAGAGACTGCCAGAATTAGGACATGAACCTACCATCGCGATCAATATGATCGAAAACAGGACCCATGTCTTCCGACACCACTTCTTTCAAGATTGCCAGGTCAGTTCTCCATTGAGTCAATTCACATAGCCTGGCAAAAATGAGTAGATTTAGTGAGGTCGATCGACTAAACCAAATCATATCTTGCCCACATTGCGTTTTTGGTAGCTTTCACGAAGTCCCTAGTTATGTTTTCCATTTCCATTCAGGGATTTTTTGTTGTACCATAGACGCGACAGTATTTGGTATTCCGCTTAACCTTTGCGCAAGTCATACACTTTTTCACATATGTGGCAATTTCTGCTTTCATGTTGGGTCACCAGTATAGCTTCTTCAAATCTTGGTACATCTTGTCCGATCCAGGGTGGATCGAATACTTTGACTTATGCGACTCGTGCATAATCAAAGCTCTCAAGTCACCAAACAGTGGTATCCAGCTTCTATTCTTCAAACACAACGTTCCAAAAAAAGGGGGGGGGGGGGGGAAAAGGGATTTAAAAAAAAAAGGAAAAAAGGGGGGGGGATATAATATAAAAAAAAAGGAAATTTTTTTTGGGTGTTATTTTTTTTTTTTTTGGTTTTTTTTTGGGGTGGGGGGTGTGTGGGGGGGGTTTTTTTTTTTTTTTTGGGGGGTTGGGGGGGGGGTTTGAGATGGGGGGGTGAATTGGTGGTTGTTTATTGTTTTGAGGAGGTTGTTGGAGAGGTGGGGAGAAAGATTAGTTGGATTTGAAAGGGTGTGGTTTAATGGGTGTTAATTAGAGTTAGATGGGAGGTGAGTGGAGGGAGTATATTAATGATAATAATTTGGGGAAGGGAAATGGGTTAGTTATATAATGGAGGTGGATAGGTTATGAGAGTTAAAAGTAGGGGAGATGTGGATTAGAGTGATGTTATTGTTGTGGGTTGAATTTAGAGGTGGTGATGGGTTATATTAGATAAGAGAAGGTTTGGTTGGTTATATGCGTGTGAGTTATAAATGAGAAATTTGAAATTTGATGGGGGGGGGGTTTTTACCACCCTCCGTTTTGTAAGGTCCCCTTTTCTTTTATGGATTTTAGCTGGCGGGAAGCATAAGCTATAACTTTCTCTTTCTGCATCAACACTGCGCCTAATCCCTTATGAGAAGCATCACAATATACTACGAAGTTTTCACTTCCTTCGGGCAATGCCAAAATCGGTGCACTACACAACTTTTGTTTCAATGTCTGGAAACAGTTCCTCCTTTTCACCCCAATGACGTTACACTTTTCTGCGTCAGCTTTGGGTCATAGGCTTGGCAATCTGGAGAATCCTTCGATAAATCGTCGAGTAGTACCGGCAAGACCTAGAAATTGCGAATTTTCAGTTGGAGTCCATGGGTGATTCCCAATCCTTGATTGACTCTATCTTTGCAGGATCAACGTGAATGCCTTCGCTATCAATCACGTGTCTAAGAAATTGTACCTTCGGTAGCCAAAAGTCACATCTTGAGAACTTGGCGTACAATTCTCCTTCTTGAGCGAAAAAAAAAAAAAAAGAAAAACAACTCCAAAATTAGTCTAAGATGTACATCATGTTCTTCCTTGGTCTTAGAGTAGATCAAGATGTCATCGATGAACACAAACATACCTGGTTCATCAAGTCTATGAACACTACCGACGCGTTAGTCAACCCGAAAGGCATCACTTAGAACTCGTAATGACCATAGCGAGTTCTAAACGCCGTCTTTGAGATATCTTCATTACGAACTTTTAGTTGGTGATAACTAGACCTCAAGTCGATCTTCGAGTACACACTTGATCCTTGCAACTGATCAAACAAGTCGTTGATTCTCGGAAGTGGGTATTAGTATGTGTTAAAAATGATACTTGTGACTTCCCATTTTTAAATTGTATTTAAGGTTAATCCTAAAGCTACTTTGGTATGCATAGAGAGCATCTAACCAAATTTAGTATGAAGTGTTTTTGTTACTTCTTCCTTGCCGTGTGATATGAGCCCAAGATGGGTTGATAGTATTTTTTTTGTCAAGCTAGTATCACAAGATAACATAGAAGCATGTTTAACATAAAAGTGGAATTGTAGAGATTTTAGGCAAGATAAAAATGTTAGCATTTCCTCTTTTGTTTGGGTTATGGGCGGCAAAGAGAGGACAAGCAAAAGAGAGTGGAATTTTTTTTTGTTTAAATTTTATATATGTATATATTTGTTTGTATAATTTAGGTAGTATAGGTTTATTTGCATGCACGAATGCTAAACATTGCGAAACGTAAACGTTTTACGTAAAGTATAAAAATAAAAATATGAAAAGTTATAAATTATCTTCGTAATAATTAGATAACACATAATTGACGTAAACTTTTATTTGTTAATGTCGGTTTACGTTAATTGTCAATTTTTAGTTTACACGATTTAACTAAACGGTTTAAATTAAAAGTGAACGTGTAATAGTTTAAAATAAATAGTTGAATATTTATTGACATAAAATGATGTGAAAATGCGAATTGTTACAGTCTCCCTATGTTAAAAGAATTGCGTCCCGTAATTCAGTTCGAGTTGCCTTCCAAAATAGTGTTGATGAAGAGGTGTATATACTTGTCTTAATCTCCTTATACAGGAGATATTCAGTCAATTTGCTATCTTAAGGTGGAATCACATTGGTACGGGTCTCAATTTCCTTGATGACGGTTGAACTTGTCGGTGGGTTGTCATACGAGAATATAAGTAGAAAATTTGATTCTTGATAAAAGTTTTACGGTGACTACTTCTCAACATAGCATGGTACTTACCTGAATTATACATAGTTGATCAAGCTATGTATATTTGAGGGCTAACGATGCTATGCTCATTTTTGTCAAATTAGTGTCATGATTTCATAATATTTGTGATACTAGTTTGCATATATAAATAGTGATTTAAAGTAAATTAGACGGAATTTTCACAACCTATTGATTTGATAGATAATTTGAAATTGTTCGTACAGTACAATGGGGATTTATGAGAAAAATACAACGAGAATTCCTAAAAGGATAAAGTCTAAGCAGTGATATCATCCTCTGTGTTGTCAAGATCTTGATTGGTTTCTCCTCCTCCTAAGGTATACACCATTCCTCGGGCTTCAGTACCTTGGTTCTTCAACACCGGGCAATCACTCCTGTAGTGCCCTTGATTCCCACATTCATAGCAAGTGATAGTTCTTTGTTTGTTTATCATTAATGGGATGCCAACATCTTTGTCAAAGACCGACCTTTCTTGCCAGTTGGTTGCACTTGGGTGCACACTCTCCATCTATGGTGCATAGCTTTTGCACTTGGGCAAGAGGTTTAGATCTCGTACGGTTTCTGTCTCTCCAGACCCTACAGCATAAGCTTGAACCTCATTTTTGTTTCTTGAGATGTTAGTGGTTGATCTGGTTTGTTGTTATCGAATTTTTCTCTTGTTTCAGCTTGCCTTTTCGATAAGTGCGGGTTTCTGTCATCCAAGTTTTTTTCGTTGGCCAACTTGATAGCAAAATCAAGAGTCTTGGGTCTTGTAGACATGACATTTCCATGAATGTTATCGGGAAGTCCACCGATATACTTGTCAATCTTTGCGGTTTCATCAGCAAGAAATTTGGTGCACATCAAGGCTAGTTCTTGGAAACGCTGAGTGTAAGCTGCAACATCGTTTCCCTTGACCTTAAGATTCCACAGTTCAATTTCAAGTTTCTTGATTTCACCATTTGGACAATATTTGTCAGTCAATTTCTTCTTGAACATCTCCCAAGTCATAGCATAGGCAGCATCAGTAAACCTAAGGTTCTACATGACCATTCCACCCAGGTGTTTTTTTTGTGCGCACCTAGCAGAGTGCAGGTAGCAAACTTCACTTGATTTTCAATGGCACAACCGCTAATGTGGAATACTGATTCCATCTTTTCGAGCCATTGAGATAAGCCAACAACGCCTTCAGTTCCCTTGAAGTTCAAGGGTTGGCATTTCATGAAGTCGGGATAGGTACAGACACGTGCAGGTTGCACAGGCCTTCTGATTCCTCCTCCTGAATTTTGGCTATCGTCGTCCTGAGTTTGGGTAGAGTTTCTTTGGATTGCCCGATCGATCATAGCTTGAATGGATTCTGGAGTCATGGCGTCGTTTGTTCCTTGTCTTGTTACAGGCATGACTCTTCAAAATTAGAGGAGCAATAAAAGAATTAGTTAGTTCTCTAAGTCGTGCTCCGAAGATGAAATGTTGTGAGATGCTATGTTAATGTCTTGTAAAGTTCTTTGGACCATTGTGTTATTCGTAATGTTTTGAGAAATGTTCTAGTATCTATATAAATAATTCTTATATAAATTTAAGATATACGTAAGGAAATGTAAGCACGTATATAACCTATGTAAGTACTAAGTATAACCAACTAATGCTAAAATGGTGCATGTTATGTAAGCATTTATACCAGATGCAAACCAGTAAAGTATGTATGTCCCTTGAAAAAAAAATTATATGGTGCAATGTTTAAAAACGGTTATAGTCTAGGTAAAATATGCAACCTAGTTCTCTATAGCCAGGGCTCTGATACCAATCTGTAACACCCCCAAAATGGGTCGCAGCGGAAAAAAATGTCTGTCCTGTGAGCAGTGTTACTTCATAATACCATTGCACCAGTTATGAGAGAACGACCTCTAAGTGTCGTTTGAAAAGTAATCTTGTATTATTTGGACTCCAATGCACATCAAGTAAGCACCTAGCACTTATGTACCTGAGAAAACATGTTTTAAAACGTCAACAATAATGTTGGTGAATTTATAGGTTTATAAATTTAATGAAGTGGATAGCAAGATTTCCCTGTAATAGAGTAGCAATTACAATATCACAAAAATGTATTACGAAATGCACTAAGCTCATGACACTGAAGCTTAACAATGTATGTATCAACTACATATAAATGATGGTGCCCAATGTAGATGTTCAACTCGTAACATCTATGAGTCCGACATGGTATGCGTTCGTCGTTTCGTTCAACCGGAATACTAGCAAGTGCTACTTGCCCGAACGGGGTTGTTAATTCCCAAATAGATCTATTCATAACATTCGCGCTCACATAATGAAATTAACAATTACATATATGCAATTAACAGTTCATGATGAAGGGCATTGTGAGTGGATAGCTCACTTAGGCAATGCTCGTAATATTGAAATTTAAATTGTACTTGCATCATTTGTAAAACAACATGATCTCATCCCGAGATTTGATAATGATTGGAAAAAGTATAAAGTGGGGTACTATAAACTCACTCATGTGTGGTGTGAATGAATGAGTGATCTATAATTTAAGTCGGCACAACTTGCCGGAATGCAACCTATTAAATAATAGTCGTGGTAAGAATGTATACTTGAATAATATACAACAATGTATTTATTAAGTTATATCACCACCTAATTAGTTTTTGTTTAGTTTATAAATAAGTGTGTATGTTATGTTTGTATTAATAGTCTATGTTATGTATATAAATTACACTTGTAGAAAATAGTTTCTATTATTGTCCTTGTTATTAATGTGGATGTTTATATATATGTGTTTGATCATGTAGAGACTAGTCTATTAGTCCCAACAATTAAATTTAATCGCTTACGCTCGTTTTGCTATTTTTATTATTTACAAAGTGTCAAAATATATAGTTTAATTGAATTCGTAAATAATATATATAAAGTTTTAAAGCGATTAATATTATACAGATTGTTACACGATTATTTCCTAAGGTTTTTTTTATGTCAATAAGGACCGAAAACACTCGAAAACACTAATTCACTATTCAAACAGCAACTATTATTTATAAAATAGGTGCAGGAATTTTTATTAATTTTTTAGAAAAATGGTCCGACTTTAAGAGGGCGTATCTCCTTCGTTATAATGAGTTACGGGTCGTTCCAACTCGAGGATTTAACGGAAAATCATAATCTACAAGTTCTCATTTATTAAATATTTCCCGACTCGGACCCGAAAAGGGTCAAACGCGTTTCCGTAAACTGGACAGAAAGTATATAAGTGCAGTTTTTCAGAAATTATATAAGTTTCGCTATAAATTTTACATCGTCATAACTTTCTCGTTTTAAGTTCGTTTTTCGAGTTCTTTATATGCACGGAATCGTCTTGGGACAAACTATCATGTTAATAATGTTTTACGTTGCCTCAAAACCCGTGTCAAAACAAAAAATGTCGAGAACAACAAAATAAATCATAACACTATATAAGTTAATTTATGAACAATTAAATTTAACAACAAAGTTATAATTTACTAGCATTTGTAACATATCAAATAATTAATATTTTAAAGTGGCTTAGCATGTTTACCAATTATAATTTCACCATGAAAATATTAAACTTGTTTATATATGTTTTTTTTGTTTTTGTTAATAACTTGTAAAAATACAACTAAGTGGTGATATAATTTGTATGTAACATAACCATATGAAAGTAAATATTATGAAATTAAGGTAAAAATGAAATGGACCTTGGATGAAGTTGATTGATGTGGAATAAACGATCTCTAATGCTAAATCAAACCCCAATTATTGAAACTACCTAACCCTTTATACCTTTCTTCTAAAAGTGGTTTGTTTAAATAAAAACTAGCTTGCTTATGTTTTTTTTTTTGTTGCCGTAGCTTTTGGGAGAGCCAAATAAGAGAAAAAAAAAACAATTTTTAGTGAAGTAGTATGTGTGAGAAATGATACTTGTGACTTCCCATTTTTAAATTGTATTTAAGGTTAATCCTAAAGCTACTTTGGTATGCATAGAGAGCATCTAACCAAATTTAGTATGAAGTGTTTTTGTTACTTCTTCCTTGCCGTGTGATATGAGCCCAAGATGGGTTGATAGTATTTTTTTGTCAAGCTAGTATCACAAGTATCTAGAGCTGAATTCCAACGGACCTTCACGATTGGAATGCGACTTTGCTTCAAACGCTTGACTTCGCGGTCCATAATCTCAACCGGTTCTTCAATGAAATTGAGCTTTTCATCAATGTGGATTTCGTCCAATGGAATCGCGAGCGGTTCATCGGATAAGCACTTCTTAAGGTTCGAGACGTGAAAGGTACTATGAACACGGCTTAGTTTCTCTGGTAATTCTAGTCGATATGCAACCGTTCCCACCTTGGCGAGAATTTTAAAAGGTCCAATATAACGAGGGTTCAGCTTTCCCCGTTTGCCGAAACGTATTACACCTTTCCAGGGCGATACTTTCAACATAACCTTATCCCCAACCTGAAACTCTAATGGCTTACGTCTCTTATCAGCGTAGCACTTTTGTCGATCACGTGAAGCTTGTAGACGATGCTTGATTTGGATAATCTTCTCTGTTGTCTCACGAACAATTTCTGGTCCAGTAAGCTGAGCGTCTCCCACCTCAGCCCAACAGACAGGTGACCGGCATTTGCGACCATACAACGCCTCAAAAGGTGCCGCCTTAATACTTGTATGATAGCTGTTATTGTAGGAGAATTCTATTAAGGGTAAATGTCTGTCCCATCCCTTCCCGAAATCTATCACACATGCTCGGAGCATGTCTTCCAATGTTTGGATAGTCCTCTCACTTTGACCATCTGTTTCGGGGTGATATGCCGTACTCATATCTAATTGAGTTCCAAAAGCTTCTTGAAGAGATTGCCAGAATTGGGACACGAACCTACCATCGCGATCAGAGATGATCGAAACAGGCACTCCATGTCTCGACACCACTTCTTTCAAGTATTGCCTGGTCAGTTTCTCCATTGAGTCATTCTCCTTTGCTGGCAGAAAATGAGCAGATTTAGTGAGTCGATCGACTATAACCCAAATCATATCTTGCCCACTTGCCGTTTTTGGTAACTTTGTCACGAAGTCCATAGTTATGTTTTCCCATTTCCATTTAGGGATTTTTGGTTGTACCAATAGACCGGACGGTTTTTGGTATTCTGCTTTAACCTTTGCGCAAGTCATACACTTTCTCACATATGTGGCAATTTCTGCTTTCATGTTGGGCCACCAGTAAAGCTTTTTCAAATCTTGATACATTTTGTCCGATCCAGGGTGGATCGAATACTTTGACTTATGCGACTCGTGCATAATCAAAGCTCTCAAGTCACCAAACAGTGGTATCCAGCTTCTATTCTTCAAACACAACGTTCCATCTGCACGTGGCTCTAGGTTCTTAATCATGCCATGCAAATCCTCTGTTTCGTAATTCTCTTCTTTTCTCGCCTCAACCTGAGCATTCAAGATCCGCGCAGGGAGATTCAAACCGATTGTCATAACCAAGGCTCGAACTCGCAGTGGCTTAGGTCTATTCTTTCGGCTTAACGCATCAGCCACCACATTCGCCTTTCCCGGGTGGTAACGTAACTCGCAGTCATAGTCACTTAACAGTTCTAACCACCTACGTTGTCTCATATTCAACTCTTTCTGATCAAGAATATGTTGCAAACTCTTATGATCAGTGTACACAACGCACCTCGTGCCGTAAAGGTAATGTCTCCACATCTTGAGAGCGAACACCACAGCTCCCAATTCCAAATCATGTGTCGTGTAGTTCTTCTCATGGATTTTTAGCTGGCGGGAAGCATAAGCTATGACTTTCTCTTTCTGCATCAACACAGCGCCTAATCCCTTATAAGAAGCATCGCAGTATACTACGAAGTTTTCACTTCCTTCGGGCAATGCCAAAATTGGTGCACTACACAACTTTTCACTTCCGTTTGGTCAAAAACGCGAGAGACGCAATTTAAAGGATAAAACCCTAAAATTAATATCGGAAGTGATTAAAAATCACGAAACACTCAGGAAAGCTAATATATCATATATTAAGCCTAAATTAATTATAACCGATGCCGGAACGCGTCTGATGACGTTTTTTTTCAGTTTTTACGCAGTTTAGTTCCTCGGTAAATTGCCAGATTTAAATGTAACGTATAAAATTTAATGTAGATGACCGGAGTGGGTCGGAATACTAACCGGAAATTTACGGGGTGTGACATATTCTTTCCCATATTTTTCAAAAACAGACTTTTTAGCCATTCTCTTTTCAAGAAAATCACAGTCTTTTATTAGATGGTTGTAACTACCACAAACAAAACAGGCTTTCTTTGTAAACCCAAATCCTAACCCTAGTTTTTGAGTCATTTTCCCATTCCAATCTCTCCTATCTACCTTAGAATTTTGAGTGATTATCCTAGGTTTTCAGCTTGTTTAGGTTTGACAGATTCAATCATAGCATTAGTAAACTCAATCCTTTTAAAACTAGGTTTGTCTGTTGCATGCAAATCATTAGATTGAAAAATATCCTCATCATCACTAACCCAATCTTCAATGATAACTCTATCTTAGGCCTTACAATTCAACACTAGATATCTACACGAGTATTGCTAGTTTGAGAGGCTAACTTGATTCAACTTGAGACAAAGCGAGCACATCTTATTTGCTATAGCCCTATCAAACAGAATCATACCAACCTGTACAAAGAGAGGTCAGCTAGTAGAGGCATGTAGTTTCCCATTTAGAGGATTGAGAAACACATGATATCCATTATCCCGTTTTGAACCTATCATTTTTGTTTATGATTGTCAGTCTCCATCACTTAGAACGACTATCAAATATATATTAAACAAAACATACCACTTGAATCCTTTCATCGTTGAGCTCATATCTAGACCAGTTTTATCTTTAAACATAATTGACTATATTGTTTATATTTAAGTTTTAAATGATTTTATAAAACAGTTCGAGTTAGTTTTTAATTCATCCTTTTCTCTTAAGGTTTCATCTAACTGCTTTTTAAGTCTAATGAAAGCATTATCTTTTACTTTTACTTTAAATTCTAAGACTGCAATCTTTTCTTCATAGACAACTTCATTTTTCTAATGAACAACTAACTGTTTTTCTACAGATTCTAGGCCTAACTGATAAGCTGTAATTTCTAGATTAGCCTTACTAAGAGTTTGTCTCTGTTCATCAAACTGTTTTTGAAGTTTTTCATATGTTTTTACATAGTTTTTAGAACAAGATTATACCTCTATGCCAGACCCTGAGGAGTTTGCAATGTAGGCCATGAGGGCAAACTCAGTTGATTCATCTTGAGCTATATAACTCCAGTCATATCCCA
>BQNB010022287.1:21762-50012 GCA_026074375.1 Tanacetum coccineum | reverse complement strand
CATATTTGATTTTTTTATAATTAAATAAAACATGTCTTTAATAAATAAAAGGGTTAATTGCCTAAAAATGTATTATACTTGACACTTTTTGTCATTGTGTGTAGAGTACTATTTTTTTCCATTGTGACACCAAACTTTTGAATTCGTACTATTGTGTGTATTTTGTGGCTATTTTTGCATGTAAAATGACCATTTTACCTTTTGAAATTTGAAAAAAGTGAGGGTAAAATGGTCAAAAAATACACACAATAACACGAATTCAAAAGTTTGGTGTCACAATGACAAAAAAAATAATACTCTACATACAATGACAAAAAGTGTCAAGTATAATACATTTGTAGGCAATTAACCAATAATGTAAAAAGAGCAATAAAGATGGAAAAATGATGCTATAAAATAGACGTTATTTGATGTCATCAAATATTCCGCCACTTGAATCCTACCTGTCCTCAAGTAGACTTTAGAAAACTTATAAAAATGTATCCCAAACTAAGGTTTGAGATTTTTCCTTTAAGAAAATTTTCATTTAATTACTAGCACACAACCAAACACCTCACGAAGTAGGAAAATGAAAACACCCAAATAACTCAACTAATCTATGTGGTAACATGTAACTAATTCGCTTAATTGCTCGGTCTTGATGAGTATTCTATCATAAGCTTGGGAAGGATACACATCTCCACTACTAAAGCTAAGGAGTAACAAGTTTAAAAAGGTAAAATGGGTTTAAGGTTTAAGGGATCATCATTCTTTCCAATCTCTATCGATACCAATATTCCAGAAAAGGTGACAAAACCACACATACACATCCATAACGATGGAATAGACATATGTGATTGCTCGATTCTTAACTCGAATAATCTAAAGAATAGGATTAGTAATCTTTACCAATAGTAGTTTACCAACAAAGGCGACAAAATCATATATACACATCCATAACGATGGAATAGACATACATGATTGCTTAGATCCTCATTCGAGTAAAACTAAAGGTTAGTATGAAGAACAATATAGGGTATGGATCGTCTAATCTTTCACCAAAAGTAAAATAACACCAACAAGGGGACAAAACTACACTTACTCATCTTAAAGATGAAAATTAGATACTTGTAATTGCTCGCATGCCTCAATTCGAGTAGTAGAGACCAAGGTTACGGAATTAGGTATGGGAAATGTTATTGGTGTTAAAATAAAAAGAATCATTAACAAATAGATTAAGTCCAAAACAAAAATACGGACAATTTGCTAGTTTTCTTTCCTGGACCATCCCATGAAAAAGACACAAAAATAATAGACATAAATGTCTTGATCATAGATCAACAAAAACAACCTTAGTTGGCGTTCCCGTAACGGTCAACTCCCAATCTTCCATAATATACATACTTTACAACATTAGTGGCAATATCTACCACTTGATACATGAAAATACATTGTTGGTTTATATTTACGACAACTTGAAATAAATTTCAACTAAAACTTTTAATCGTTGGTTTATAACACGTACCAACGAATAATTGATCTTTCAAATAATAATATCGGTTAAGCTTAGACAAACCGATTATATCACAAACCTCACTTTTTTCTCTCTCTTAATTTTTTTTGTATTTTTCTGTTTTTTCGATTTTTTTGCTAACTAATACTGAAAAATGAACTACGGTTTAAAATTTCACAAATTTACGAATACGATAAATCTGGATAATTAATATCCGATCATACTAGTTAAAGTAGTAAACACACAAAAAAAATAAAAAACTACTACTTTCACATTTTCCCATTGCATTGTGCAATTTCCCGACCTAACCATGGATTGAAAATCAACACACGTGCCAAATTGCATTGTGCAATTTCTCAACCATATCAAAGATAGAAAATCCACACATGTACACAGGACGTAAATAATTTACACAAAAGCGATAGGAAAGAATTAAGGACTTAATCTAATAGAGTAGGCTAAGGTGTAAGGGTCAAACGAAACAAAATTTTGCTGTAAGAAAAGAATGGAATGGATCAGCTGGTTTTTAGGGGTATCTTATATAGGTGCTGAATTAAATAAATATCATATAATCAAATATAAAACGCAGCGGATCATGCACCTATCAACGAATCCATAGAGTCATATGATCAATCAAATAAAAACAAGAATAGTAATACCTTTGTAGCGTGATTTAGAAACGAATAGTGACCTTCACCTAATACACGAACCACCCAATGAAACCAAGTGATCAAAGGAGATCACCTCTATGGTTGATCCACACTACACTTCCTTGTATACCAATTAGATGATCAGTCTGAACCCGTTAGCTTCTTGTAAAACTCCTTGGACTGAACATAGATTCAATTATGTTCAGTCAAAGAAAACTTTAAACCCAAAGATCGGGAAATAGTTTTTGACGATGAGTGTATGATGTCGAGAAAAGGTGGGAGAGATTTTTTGGTAAATTGTATGATTTTAATGGGAAGATATCCCTTTTTTTTTTAACCAAAATAAAATAACTTGATCTTTATCCCCTCTTTCTTCTCCACATATGGCCAGGCCCCATATGCAGGCTAAAATGGGCCTACATTTGTTTTCCATGCTCCAATATAATAAGTACTTTTACTTTTTATCCAGATGACCAATAGTGATCCGAGTTACCTGGGTTATTTATATACCGTAAATACAATAAATACAATATATAAACTAGTACCTTAGTGTATATGTGTGTGACCCTATGGGCTCACATGTATCCAGCCGTATAATTAACATGAGCATACACCAACAGCTCCCACTTGCGTACGTCATAATAATCAAGTAATTATACAAGCAAATTTTAGCGTCTAGCAACACGCCAATGCCCCCAGAAACATATGAGGATAGTTTCTTATACATCTTATTTTAAATGCTTTAGATATCAATCATCCTTTTGTTGCAGATACTATGTTGAACATTTGACATGTATCATAAGTCATTATTATGTTTAACAGTTCTGTTTCTCGATATAGACATTGAACTAGATTACCAGATTAATCTTGTTGTTATCATATTATATTACATTTGGGTGCGGCCACACATACATCTGTTCAAATCATCGAAGGGACCAGTAGTATCTATATCCATATAATGTGGAGGAACAAATCCTAATTTGACTACATATGTCCGTTATGTGTTTCATATCCCTCCTGAAAATAGACTTTTTAGCAGCCTTCAACAGGTCAGCGTTGAACCATATCTAAGATTAACATTCCACACACACAAAATCTATTTGCATCTCAACTCGAAGGATGAGTAAATACTACTTGCGAGATTCACTTTGACGACGATCCATGTAGTAAATTTGCTCGTAGGTTGGGGGTCACTCCATTGTCACCTATAGATCATCATATGAGTTTGGCGGGTTCATCCTCTAATATTCTTTCTATTTGGATTACGACTCCTTAAAACATCACATGTGCCTTATTATCTATGAGTTGGGCTCCTTTTCATTAACTAACAATGGACAATTTAGAATAAATAAATTATTCATGGATTTAAACATGCTAATATAGAAGACAGTTGTATAAATGAAGACGATCATACCAGGTATATCAATTCATTGTTTAATAAAACTGCTTAAAGTTCCATAATCTAAATACTAAAAACAGATATACATGAGACTACTAGCAGGTTAAAGTTCTTTGTTTCTATATGAATATTCAAGTTTGGTCCAAGAAATTACTTTGTAAAAGGGTAAAACTAAGTTGACATCTGAGTGAACTTTAAAAATACTTGTTTTAAAACTTACAAGGAGTGAAGGTTTTGAATCATACGATGATTGTCATTTTATATATGTGCGTTTAAGTGTATAATTACTAGCTCGCAATCAATACTTGAAATAGGTTGTTTGAAGCAAGTGTTAAAACCACCAATTTAAGACAATCTTTTAATAGCTTCCCAAAACTATGAAAGTATTCTTATCTGTATTATATAGTGCAACAATGATTTTCAATAAGCCATGTGCTTAGTCTGCAGTATTTCATTTATGTTGCTATCATGCTTTGACTTGGGTTAAGAATTCATCTCAATTTAAATAAGAATTTGTGTATAATATATAAACTAATCTCCTTATAAAAATCCGGGTAAACGTTAAAATGTTCTTTAGTCTTTGCAAGTCCGTTAGATGTTCTTTCAATAGTATTCTAATAAATTTCACTTAGTTACTATGGTTGTAGGTTCCCATCTTGCATTCATGCAAGTGTTTCAAATTAGTCTTAATTAATATCATGACATAAATTAATGGAAAACTTAGCTAAACTAAACGTTTTATGCATTATGTTTAATATATCTGAGTGAGATTAGAGCTTTGAGTCTGCTCATGATGTGTTCATTTTGTGTTAGGGGGACTTTATTAATCGCGTATGTTTATCCTAATAAACATTTGTTTCAAACTTGTATGTTTTATTTTGTATATCTCTCAATAGAAACATTATTCCAAACTAAGGATTAAAATCACGCTTAGGTGAATTATCATTTCCAATATGTTGACAACATATGAGATAAAAGAAAAACAAAACATAATGCTCTGACTAGCTTTAAGTTGTACTATTGAGCATGTATTCTCCCCCGAGATTTGTAAAGTAAATGTAAAACAAGTGAAAGAGGGGCTATAAACTCACATCGATGACGAAGAACGATTGGCGGGAATGCGCACATTAAACGCCAGACAAAACGGAAACTGGAACGGCTCGACCAAGAAGTTGCAACTAATCTTAACGCCTAGTCCCACTAGCCTAAGATAATGTATTTGGGTTTCCCGATGAATGGTTACATCAACGCGACTCGTTGATAAAATATTTAGATTTCCAAGTTGTAATAGTTTGGTGGTTGGTTAAATAAATAGTTTGGAAATATACGTAAAGTGTGAAATATATATTCTGTATATATGACACATGAAAAATAACCCTTATATAATTCATACCGTGAATTATATAACACGACAAACATCCCAGTGATTAATGAAAAGTATATAATACCTTGCAGGTATTATATAGTAAGTGCGAGTAAATAAATTAAACCAATTAGTTTGACACAAATTTCATTAATAAAAAGACTTGGAATAAAAGTAGACACCTGTCTTAACGTTATTAATTATACAACCGATGTTTGTAACAGTTTATAATCATTATAAAATATAAATAATATTTTGTAAAATATATTTCGTTTCTTCGATGGGTTGCGTCTAGAACAGTTCGTCTCATTGTAAAAGTATAGTTTTCGTTCATTGGTCGGGTTATTTTATAATACAAGTTAATGTATCTTTAAAAATATAATCTTGGAGTCCCCTTTTATCGGTTTCTAAAACAATAGCAGTTCTAGTAAAACATTACTAAATATAGAAATCTATATAAATTTCGCCATGACCTTTCTGTTTATAAAACAATCCCAAGGGTGTTTATTAATTATCATTTAATAGAAATCATTTTAACATTTCAAGGGTGTTTATTAATTATCATTTAATAAACATTATTTCCATATTGTAACTTCGTACGAATCATAGTGTTTTATATTCGTTCGCAGTCTAATATAATGTATCCGAAAAATAATAATTTGTCACATTTATTTAACCAATTAACCACCGGTCCGATTATAATATTTATATCAATTCTTGGTATATTTTTATTAGTTAAGATTATATATTTCAAACGAACCCTCGTTGTTCCCCTCGTTGATCTTGAGCTAAACCAAACGCACCCTTTGCGACTGTCATCATAACACACGCACCCTTAATCTGTTGCCAACCCTAAAACCAAACACGCCACTTGTGGTGTTAGCATGAATAAACAAACACGCCCTTGCTGCGTTTTATAGCAGCCAAACGCACCTTTGGTGCTAATTTGTTTAAAACTAACCGCACCAAATTGCGGCTGCTGCCACAGCCAGACGCACCCTATCTCGCGTATAACAAAACCAAACACACCCTGGTTCGTCTTCTACTACACCAAACGCAGCCCATACGGTGATATGACCAAATCAAACGCACCCCAAAACTGCTATACTCTAACCGAACCTACACCCTTGGTGCTAAACCCAAACCGGTCCTACTTTAAAGTTTACGAACCCAGCTCCACTCACCCTTGTGCGGCTAATACCAAGAACAAACACCCTTTTGCGATTGTTATACCAAGCGTACTCTTGTTGATGTGGATACGAAACCAAACGCATCCTTTGTGGTTTTTATAAAATCAAGTGTACCATGTTATGGCGTTTAAAAGCCGACGCACCCTTGCTGGTGCAACTAAATGAACGCACCCCTTTAGCTTCTATACACAACCGCATGCACCCCCCTTTTTTGTGTTGATATGAAAACCAAACACGCCTTTGGTGGTGCTATGCAACCCAACGCACCTGGTTGGTGTTGAGTCGACCTAAACGCACCCTCTTGGGTGACTGACCAACGAGCCAAACGCACCCATGGTGGGTCGTGGCTGCAGTGATGATGTCGATGGCGTGGGGAGATGGTGATGGTGGTGTAGATGGTGTGGCTGTGGCGGTGGTGGGGGTGGCGACGAAAACGCGTGGCGGCGAGTGGGTATGGGGATTTGGTAGATCCGGCTACGGGGACCCTTTTTGGTGTTGGCCGGAAAAGCCCGCCGGAAAAGTTTTCCGGCGGCGGCGTTGTGGTGGTGGCCGGCGGGGGAGGTTGCGCCATTGTTTTCTAAATCATTTTTCTGATAAAAATGAGTATTCACTCGACTAATTTTCATAAACGTTTTATAAAATTTATTTAAAACGTTTATTATTTATTTTGTGACTTGGTTAAAAAATAAATAAAAAGAAATTTTAACTCGGATATTCGCGTTATCAACAACGCTTAAATAAGTAAAATATTAAATAATTTTATTTAATATTTTTATTTTTAAAAATAATAGTGATAATAAAAAAAATAAATTTAATTATTTTTTTGTGTCTGGTATCTATTGTGTGGCAGTTTTCAAACTTTGCGGGCTGTTTTAGCCCTCTTCTGCTTGTCTTCAGTCTAGGGTAAACTAAAAGTATGTCTGAAATATTGTTTTGCATCAAATTGCTTAAGGGTCCGAATTGTGAAAACATGATTTAGTAGTTCGTTTTTGATAAATCAACTATAAATTTGTATATATCTTTTTTGTTTTCGAATCAAATAAGTTAAACTTAACTTTTTACTCGAGGTGTGTAATAATAAATATGATTTATTATTGAAATATGTTCCGAAAATTTTACCAGTTACGCGGTAATCGTTTTATGTGACAACAAAGGACCGAATGTCAAAAGGTCAAGTCAGACTCGAAAAATCAAAGATTAAAATAGTCCATTAAAATTCCAAAAATTCTCGGATGTTACAGTACCTACCCCTTAAAGAAATCTCGTCCCGAGATTAAATTTGTGTTATCCGTTTGTGTGGACCAAGAAAAGATTTATGAATTTTATTTAACCAGTTCTAAACATGACGCTGATAACTTTATTCAGCAAAATTTTAAATGTTTCGACACTTCTCGATGTACTAAAAAAAATTTTGGGCTACGTTTGACCAGGATATTTAATCCCTCAAAATGAGTATCTCAAAAATATATCATTAAAGATCTTATGACTGATATAACCGCGTTATAAATAAAAAATATCTCTTATTAGTGAAAACATCGAGGGAGAAAGTGTAGTCACGTGAGTATGTTTGTATAAGTTTCTAAATGCCCAGGGGTAGAGTCTCGTTCCTGATATCCGAAATGTTCGATGATTCACATCAACGTGGCATATGGATGTAAGTACCCAACTTATTTGGCAGTACTAGGATGTATCACAACCTAAGTCTTCCTACTAGTGGCCCGAAATGAATAGTTCGACTATCTGTTTCGTCGATAGGTGTTTATCTCGTTTAAGGGGAGTTGCATTACCTATTGGATAAAGTTGTATCAGTCGGGACCGCTCCAGGACCCAACAGCAGCGACCATAACGTCAATACCTATAACAACTGGTTACGGGATATTGCACTCAGTCTGTTAGCTCCATAGACAATTCGTGATTGCAAGGACTTGCAATGGCAAAAGTAATAACTTAAGAATGAGATAAGGTAGCTCCAAGTGAGGCCTTAAGATTCTGCTGAGTGGCAAGACACGATTGTGTCTAGGCCCTCTTTAACAGATTTGGGATTTCGAGTTCGCGTTCATACTCGTGTAAATATCGGATACCATTAAGCCATTCATTTATAATGTTTTATTTGCATAAAGAAGCGGTCCAAATTTATGTAAATATGAAATTGAATAAACTTATGGTTCGGTGATTTATAATTTATTTATTTAAATGAAGAGGCGTCCCAATCCTTTTAAATAAAGAGATTATAAATCATCCTACTTAATAATTTCTGATGCAACACGCGTACACACAAAGTTTTCAAGGTGGTGAATGACATAACGATGTCGATGCTCTAATGAGTATGGAACGAGTATTTAAAACTCGTCTTCGGAGACGGGGAGTAAAACAATCAGGGAAGATCGACATAGAGTTTAAGACAGTTAATGAGTACTCGGTTAGAGTAAATAAGGTAAAGATCTCTATGAACGAATCAGTATAGCGATTATCATATCAATCTTCCTATTACAAGTCCCGCCCATACAAGACTTGCAATACTTAGATTCATACATAATCCCATGTAAACAGAACTGTGACGGGCTTTGTTAACATAGCAATTATCATATCAATCCTTATATTACAAGTCCCGCCCATACAAGATTTGTAATACTTAGATTCATACATAATTCCATGTAAACAAAAATTATAACGGTCTCCGTGTAATACAATATAGTATAATGCTATGAAGAAAAATAATATCCTTAGAGACCATTGTTTAACTTACAATGTCTGAGAACGAAATGAGACCATTGTGCAACTCACAATGTCTAAGAAGTAAGATGAGACCATTGTATAACTCACAATGTCTGAGGTATAATTGAGACCATTGTGCAACTCACAATATCTTAAGAAATGTTCTGGTATTTATATAAATAACTCTTATATAAATAAACGTGCGATATACGCAAAAGATGTAAGCATATATATTACATATATGTATGTCACATAAGCACTTAATGCAGCACGTAATGTAAGCACATAAGCAAGTAACGTGTATGCACTTTGAAAATGTTTGATGTGATGCAATGTTTGTGAAAACGGTTATAGTCTAGGGTAAAATATGCAACCTAGTTCTCTATAACCTTGGCTCTGATACCAATCTGTAACACCCCCAAAAATGTGTCGCAGCGGAAATATGTCAGGAGCGTTTACTTATAATACAACATGCACAAGATACAATGAAACGACCTCAAATGTGTCGTTTGAAAAAGTTAATCTCGTTGATTTTCTTGAAATTGATATAATATTTGTCTCATTAATTGCATTCACTAATGAAAAGCTTGAAAATTAATCCAATGAGATTTTTATGTGATCTTTGTATGTAAGTAAAAATCTATAAATGAAATCTTGTCAATTTTAGATTCCATTGCACATCATGTAAGTCAAGCATCAAATTCACCTGAGAAAAAATGTCTCAAAAGTGTCAACATTAAAGTTTGTGAGTTCATAGAGTTTTGCTAAGTATAAATGTAAATGTTGGAATCCAAAGATTTTATAAAGTATATTTGATTATTTCAATCCTATATTAATAATCGCCAAAGTGTAGAGTAAATATAAACCAAAAGAGTTTAGTGTTTATTGCTCCGCCGCAATATAATGAAAAATGTTCAGAAATTAGTAATGTTTAATAAGTAGTATGGACAGTGAGATCGTTGATTTTCCAGAATGTATGGGTCTACTATAACAAATACAGTACCACATAAATAATATCTACTGTTGCACTAAGCTCATGACACCGAAGCTCGACATATATGTATGCAATTTAATGTACAAAAAGGTGCCCGTGTAGATGTTCAAACCCGTAAACATCCATATTGTTCCGACATGTATGCATTCGTGTTTCGGACCTCCAAAAAATGTGAGATACTACTCACCCCTGACAGGAATGTCAATCCCAAATAGATCTATTTATACCCTCGCGCTTCCTTAACCGGTCCTCCGGTTAAGAATCTAACAGTTAATGATAATGGGCAATGGTGGGTTATGTTACTTAGGCAAACACGTAAACAGGAGATGATAACCGAAAACACTTGTGTCCAATAAAAATTAACTGTTGTATTCGTAAATAGCTTTGAGTACTTAAATCCATAAGTAGAAAATAGTGTGATATAAATCAAGCAGTTGAGTTCGAAATGAGTATGTAAACAATTTCGTAAACATGTGTGCAAATGAGTATGTGACAAAGTAAGAAACCCAGTTTGTATTCAACCATGTAATTGTGTTTGTAATGAATTGCAAAATCAAGTATGTAAACCAAGTATGTAGAATAGTATGTAAAAGATATTGTAAACATATATGTAAACAAGTTGTATTGAGCATGTATTCTCCCCCGAGATTTGTAAAGTAAATGTAAAACAAGTGAAAGAGGGGCTATAAACTCACATCGATGATGAAGAACGATTGGCGGGAATGTACACATTGAGTACAAGACGAAACGAAAACTGAAACGGCTCGACCAAGAAGTTGCAACTGATCTTAACGCCTAGTCCCACTAGCCTAAGATAATGTATTTGGGTTTCCCGATGAATGGTTACATCAACGCGACTCGTTGATAAAAGATTTAGATTTAAAGTTGTAATAGTTTGGTGGTTGGTTAAATAAATAAATTAAAAAGCAAACGCAATGTGAGTTAATTATTCCATATATTATTAATAAGAAAATAACCAAGTATATAATTCATACCGTGAATTATATAATAGGATACACGACCGAAAGCATAACTCGAAGCGTATATAATACGCGACATGTGTTATACCTAAAAGGTGACAATTTAAAATAAAATGGTTTAATAATATAATACCTTCCAAGTAGTATATAAGAAAGATGATAAAATAAAGGAAACTAAATAATTTGACACGTGCCCTGGTATCCCCAAATAATTTAATAGAAAGTCCCCTTATACAAATAAACGCACGTTGTAAAGTTATGGACTAGATAAATGAAAACTCAAAAATTATTGTTTAAGTTTAATTATCGGGTCATCACGAATTAATACTTCTTAAGCCCCTTTTAAGATAATAAATAAAGTAGATCTGTAAGAATTTACTAAACGTACTAGTTTATAAAAATCCCGGCATGACCTATTTGTTTATTTGAAGTTTTCCATATTAACAAAAGTTAATCATTTTCTCTCAATTCAATACATGTTGCAAACCCAAACACATCCCTTAACAGTTATTATAAACACAAAAAGGAAGAAAAAATGAAAATAATAAATAAAATATTTATATTCTAACCAATACCATATTTATGATCCGGTTTAATATATTATTATATATATGAAATCTTTTAAATTTTATTGTCCAGTTATATAATACCAAACGCACCCTTTGTGCGCTTAAACCAACCAAACACACCCTTGGTGTTTTATTCTATTTAAACGAAACGCGCCCTATGTCGCTGAATCGAAAGCCAAACGCACCCTACTTTTTGGAAACAGCCCAAACACTCCTTTATGGATTTCTGTCAAACTAAACACGCATCATGGCTGTTAAACAGCCACCCAAACGGGGGGGTACCCGTAACAGATTATAACTAAATCAAACGACTCTAATTTATGTTGCAGTCAGTCAAACGGCACCCTGCTATTGTTCCCTATCAACCAAACGACTCTACGGCCCCATAACAATAAAACACACGCACCCCGGTGGACGCTGCCATAAACCCAACGCACCCTATGGAGGTGGTCTATGGCTGACCCATGATAAACGCACCCTTTTCAGGTGGTTTTACAACCAAACGCAGCCATGTTAATAACCATGAAACCAAACACGGCCTTTGTGGTTGACCCGACGTTAGCCCAACCCGAACGCACCCTATTTCTATAAAACCAACCAAACGCAGCCTCTTGCTGGTTCAATAAACCCAACGCACCCTTTGGTGTTTATAGAAAACCAAGCGCACCTTTTGGTGCTGTTATAACGAAACCGAACGCACCCTTAGGGGTGCTTGTACAGCGAGGTGATGACGTGGTTGAGATGGCCACGATGGTGGTTATGCTGTCGAGGTGATGACGGCTGTGGTGTTGTGGCCGCGGTGATGGGTGGGTCGTGGAAATGGCGTCGGTGGTGATGTAGTGATGTTGATGAGGTGATGTCGATTGGGTGAAGATGGTAGAGGTGGTGTTGGTTGTTCGGCATGGAGGTCGCCGGAAGTACTCGCCGGAAAAAGAATGGGGGCGCCTAATTCTTATAACTATATATTTCAAAGTTTCCAAAAAAAATGACAAGTGTAAGATACTTGAGGGTTAGGGGTGAAAATATTTACCACCGGACTAACAACGTCAAATATGAGTATTATTTTGTTAAAACAATGGTTCAGGACTCGTGTGGGCCAAGTTAACGCGATGATCAACACACGAAACTTGCGCCCATTGTTTTCTATATCATTTTTCTGATAAAAATGAGTTTCACTCGACTAATTTTCATAAACGTTTTATAAAATTTTATTTAAAAACGTTATTATTTATTTTTGTGACTTGGTTAAAAATAAAAAAGAAATTTTAACTCGGGATTTTTCGCGTTATTAACACGCTTAAATAAGTAAAATATTAAAATAATTTTATTTATATTTTTATTAAAATAAATAGTGATAATATGTAAAAAAATTTAATTATTTTTGAGTGTCGGTATCTATTGTGTGCAGTTTTCAAAAACTTTGCGGGTCGTTTTTAGCCCTCTTTGTTTGTCTTCAAGTCTCGGTAAAACTAAAAAAAGTTGTTTGAAATATTGTTTGGCATCAAATTGCTTAAGGGTCCGAATTGTGAAAAACATTGATTTAGAGTTGTTTTTGAATAAATAAACTATAAATTTGTTATATATCTTTTTGATTTTCGAATCAAATAAGTTAAACTAATACTTTTTATCGAGGTGTGTAATAATAAATATGATTTATTATTGAAATATGTTCCGAAAATTTTACTAGTTACGCGGTAATCGTTTTATGTGACAACAAAGGACCGAATGCCAAAAGGTCATGTCAGACTCGAAAAATCAAAGATTAAAATAGTCCATTAAAATTCCAAAAATTCTCGGATGTTACAAGTTCTCTCGAAGAAAACTAAAAAGTTGACTTTGGTTGAATTCTTTTTGCGTAAAACATTTACGATTTAACCGGGTATTGAGAGTCTTTGTTTCTCAAACGAATCACTTTTGATTTATCTTTTAGGTATCGAAGTATCTATGTTATCATTTTATCGATTATCAGGAAGTTTCTTTTCCATGGTTCGCGAATAATCGTCACGTAACGAGTACCGCCACGACAGTTAACGGGAAATCGTAATAAGTACCTTAGGTTAATTAAATGAACTTAATCAATAAGTTATTTCATGATTTATTTGTAACATTCGTCTAGAACGTAAATCGTTAAGTTATGATTTAGATTTATGGGGAAACGAATACGTTCGTGAGGCTTATGTAAAACTAGTAACGATCTTGGAAACAAATGTTGGGGCAAGTCTAGAACGACCAAACATGTTTTGGTGTCATGAACTTTCTTAGTTTAGAACTCGGTTTTCAGCTATATTTGAACTAGCCTAGTTTAAAAAAATCCCGACAAGAGATGAAAGAGCATAGGATACTCTCCCACCTCTTGTTTTTACGTAGATCACAAGGGAGACAAGGCAAGCAAAGGTTTATCTACCAACTTTTCCTCCCTTTTGTTCTTTTATATAACCACAAAATACACACACATCATGTGCACATTTGAAAAACAAAACATCAAAAACTTTTTCTCTCTTTCTCTCTTTTGAAACCGGACGAAACCACAAGGAGGCAATAAACTACCATTTTTCAAGTTTTATCAAGATTTAGGGTTTAGAAACATTCAAGGGTTGATTCTTTTATAGTCTCGGGTAATCAATTCTATATTTGGGTTGTTTCCTTGCGTCGAATTCCAATCGATAATCAATAAAACTTGTAAGTTTTCAAAACCTTTAAATAGTTGTACTTTTAAAGTTGTTATGATAATTTTAAGCAAGTTGTACAAGTCGTTTGCTTTAAATCGAAACTTAGAAAACCAAATAAAAGCTAATAAGGGTGCGTTTGGTTTGACGTGGACAAAAAGAAAGAAAACAAAAGTGGTCATATTAATATCATGGTTGTTGTGGTAAGAAATCTTTTTTTGTCTAAAGCTTATAGATGCTTATTTTAAGGTTTAGCTTAAAAATAAGATTTGTTAGGGCTTATTTAGTTTTGGGCTTGTTTCATATGTCTCGGCGCAAACCGAGAGTTAAGAATGAGGTCATGGGCTTGGCCTATGACTCATTCGGTTTGTCTCAAGGTTGTAGTGCTTATTTTGTAGCTTATCTTATTTTTGGGCTTATTAAAAATGCTTATTTTATTTTCGGGTTTATTTTGAGATGCTTATTTTATTTTGGGCTTTTGTGGGGTTTCGGCCCAAAACAGTAAGCGAACAAGGGTCATGGGCTCGGCCCATGACTTATTCGGCTTATTTTAAAACTTATGCTTATTTCGTTGGCTTATTGGTATTCGGGCTTATTCGTGAAACTTGTCTAGTATTCGGACCTATTTTTTTAAACTTGTTTAAAATCTTCTGGGCTTTTTCTGTTTCGGCCCAACAAGGTTAAGGGCTTGGCCCATTTATGTTTTGGCACGACTTATCGATAGCTTATTATGGCTTATTTTACTTAACCGTATCTTGGATAAGAGCTTAATATCTTGTTGTATTTTCCCTCTTGGTTTTGAACTTATTCGTTTACGTTTTGGTCTTAACGGGACGAATATTGGACTCGATCCAATAAGTATTTTGGAGGTTCTGCTTATTTCAGAAATGGCTTATTCGTGTGCTTTTTAAGCACTTATTTTTCCATCAATTTGGTTTCGAACTTATCAAACTAATTATAACTTATTTTCGATACTTTTGAGCTTATCGGGCTTGTGGCCCAATAAGATTATTAAGCCATAGCTTATTTTTCGTGACTTACTACTTTGGGACTTGAAATCCATGTGTTTTTGTGTATCCTATTACTTTATTTTATGGTTAAGTATTGGTGAACTATTTTGACCTATTTGGAAACTTAAAAGATACTAGTGGACCTATTGGGCCAAAAAGCCCAATAAGATATCTATACTATACTTGTCAATATTATCGGGCTAACTAAGAACCTTTAATGGGCCGTGAGGCCCAATGACATAATAGACTAGAACGATACTTAGATGTTTGCGTTAACTATTGGATTTGTGGAAGGGCTTGTACTCAAGTTAACTAAAACGGTTTAGATAGTCGATGGAAATGTTGTTTAAATATATCGTCGTGAGAACTATAAACTTGGTAAATTGTGGTGAATTTGATGAAAGCGAGATGGGATTTAAATTAAGGTTTGAAACCTTGAGAAAACTCTTACAAACGAACGGGTCATGCCAAAATTTTATAAAACGTGTCACACTTAGAAAATATTTTGGAAAAGCCTATTTTCTTTTTGATCCAACTAAAAGGACAAATTTGATAATTTTTATTAAGTGTCAAGGTTAAGACAATCAAACTTGAACATACTAAATTGGCAAGATTTTATGCTTACCCTTTTAGCTCGATAAGAAGATGAAAAATACTAAAATATTATTATTTTATTTTAAGTACCATATATACTATATCATTGTGGAGTTATTTATCCTTTATTTTTTTGATTCTTAGTCACTTCTCATCGGATTCCCCTCGAATCTTTTAAACGTTCTATCTTATACTAGCTCGTTTACTATATTCTTGATCATTATGTGTTAGTATATCACGTAGCCCAAGTGCATCGAGTCGTTTACCCAGTTACCACACAACCATGATACTAAAATGTTTTAATATAGGGATACGAAAAAGGTGTTGTTAGTTGCTTTGAATGGAGAACTTTATTTCGTTAAGTTCATCATAAACCCGGAGGAAGACGATGTTGAACTAGGAGTTGTGTTTGGTCGATCGTTCCTTAGACTTACCAAAGGAATAGTGGATTTTGGAAACGGGATCATAACTATTTATCCTGATCTAGTTTCTTTCAATGATGACTCTGATGATGATTGGGAAGCCATAATAGATGGTGTAGATTTTAGTGATTTACCACAACTTGATGAGATTGATGTTCCCACGTTTGTTTGCAATATGTGGAAAATTTTAAGAAATAAAAAGAAGCCGTGTGGAAATTATCTGATGAGTTACTCTAAAGAGGGATATTCCTTAACTTTTAGACAACCTTCAATGTAACACCCCCAAATTGGGTCGCAGCGGAATATGGGTTGGGGTGGTACTTCATAGATCAATAGCACAAGATATATATAAGAATGACCATTTAAAAGTCATTTAAAACCGATACATTGGATTTAACAAATTGTTTGTTACATAAGCCCGAAGCTTTACTTGTTCGATGTTCAAAATACAAAGATTCTAGTCCATAACAAATGTTTCCCCAAAATGTAATGCAACCAAATCTTTTATGCAAACGACTTCCAAAATAACGACCACCAATGTATCCCTTGTCTTGTACCTCATTGATCTCCTAAGAAAACATTGCTTAAAACGTCAACAATAATGTTGGTGAATTCATAGGTTTGTAAAATGTATAATGTAGGACCGCAAGATTTCCCCATGATAATGCAACAGATGCAAACATCATAAAATGTGATTACGTTTCCCTAAGCTCATGACACTGAAGCTCAACATGTATGAATTGCAATATAAATTGCCAACATTGCCCGTGATGATGTTCTAACCCGCAACATCCTATGTCCGACATGGTATATGTTCGTTGTCCGGCATACCGGCACAGTGAGCATGACTCACCCGAACGGGGATGTCAATCCCAAATAGATCTATTTATAACATTCGCGCTCACAACAAGTAATTGACAGTTCATGATAATGGGCTCAGAGGGTTATCGCTACTTAGGCAAACACGTAATCGTAATGTAAAATGTCCACTTGCGTCCAATTGTAAAACATGCATATGTTTCTCACCCCAAAACTTGTAAATCATTATAAATGTAAAACGTAGGGCTATGAACTCACCTCGAGTGGATGAGTTAACAATGTAAATCAAATGCGTGAAAATGCATCACAATTATGCCCGAATGCAACCTAATTAATTATAGGTCGTATAAGTACTAAGCACTTTGATTAACTAATACCATATATAATTCTATATAGCTACATCACTATCTAATTGCATTTGTGAAATCATATTTATAAAGTAAAAACGTTTATAAATATCTCTTTAGTAAAAACGGCGTAACTTTCTCGTTTTAAGTCCGTTTCTTACTTTTCTTATATCCACGCTTTCATATTAAGACGAGTTATCAAAATATTACATTTTCATATTTTAAGTCCTTTGGTTAACATTACTTTTTACTGTTCATATACTTTTATAAAATTAATCATCGTAAACTCGTAAATGTCGTATCTTATCCGTTTTAACTTCGATTTTAGTGATTCTTTTGAGCACGTCTTCGTAATTAAAAGTTTTATCTAATTAATGTGCTTTCCAAAATGTATCTGAGATGAATAGTTATTTTTACTGTTCATAGTTTATAAAATTATTTTTATAAACTTTAATTATCGTAAACACAGAAAAATCCATAACTCCTTCGTTATTGATCAAAAAATTATGATTCTTAATGTTTTGGAATCCTAAAAATATGTACTATCTGAGAAAAATATCCAAAATTTTATATCAAAGGTGGTTTGTAATGTGTTTTTATAAAATTTCTTTTATAAACACGTTTATTATCATGTAACTTGCAAATGGCGTATCTCCTTCGTTATAAATCGGTTTTTCGAGTTCTCTACATGCCTACGATCGCTGTAACTTGTATTATTTTATTAAATACAAAATAAATATGTTATATTTGGAATTTACACAGAATGTTTTGGGTTTTTAGTTAATAATGTGTTTAAACTTGTTTTTGTAACTCTTTAGTTTAGTAACTTGTAACAAGTCCTCTACAACCATTTATATCTTATGTCCTACATACTTAAAGTCCTTAGTCCATGATTTGTCCAAATATTGTCCAAGATAACAAGATCAACAAGTCCTTATACTTATAAACTTATTAGGTAATGTTAACACGATTCACCCTCTAGAACAACGGATCCGGAGGCATGGTAAGATGGAAAAGAAATTGAGCCATATTATTAGAGAGAAAAAAGATAAGAGATGGGAAGTTGTATGTGTTCTTGAGAGAAAACACATACACATACTTTTACAAAAGTGAGCTTCACCCCTCCATGGAAGTATGGAGGGGGCATTTATAGTCCTAGTGACACACAACTATCGTAGCTTATCATTATTAGTCCCTATGTGTCACGCTATAAATAAACTAATGTAATTCCGGATATGTCACCATATTTTAAGGCTAACAATCTTCCCCCAATATATGGACACATACGGAATTACTTACAATGTTCCTATCATGTACAAATACAACAGAAATAAAGTCTTCCAAAGCACTTCCAAAGCTGAAGATGTCTTCTGAGTTCTCCTTGTCTTGAAACTTGTACTCCAGCTTGGATCTTCATTGTCTTTACTTGTACAGGAACCATTATAGTATGCATGAACTGGATTAACTTCCCCCCAATTCATGCAGCATGTCTTGAAAAGCTTTCTTCATAGACTCCTTTTTGGCGAAGTTTCTGAATCAGCTTCCCCCCAAACCAACATCCCTATCTTAAGCAGATTCTGAAACAAGTAGCTTGAACAACCTTCTACTGTCATTGACAGCATAGCGTAATTTTTGTAGAAGTCAAACACACACCAACAACGCTGCTATCTTGTCATTATGGCTTGTGAAATATTCGTTCGGTGGGTGCATCGCGACAAAGTCAGCATCTGTTCTTTCTCGATGTTGCAGAATACTTCACAACCCATTCTAGTGAAGGATATATACTACTTTCCCTGGGGGAAGATGACATGGTAACTATCAAAGTCAATTAGTCCCGGATGTACAAACATTTTCCCCCTATGTATGTATGCGAACCACGGAAGCATCATTGTCGTAACTTCATATAAACTCGAGACTTTCCTTTGTCGTAAGCACAAAATCTTGATATACAAAAGAATCATTACCCTCTTGACTTCACAAACCGAGATGAGATGACAGCAAGATCAAGAACACTTTATAATATAACAAGGTCATGTGAATGAATGTCATCGCAGAACTTTCGACAGATATAACTTAGACTGTGAGCGCTCTTGTCTTGGAAATACACAAAAATACCCGAAAGAAGTGCTAGATTAATCTCAACCTATTAAGCATCATCAGGCTAACTTACCAACCTCGTTAATCTGTAGGCTATTGTCCATGATTCACATGGTGAAGTAAACCCCGAGAAATCCAAACTTGAAAAAGAAGTGAAATCCCCAAATTTGTTACTTAAGCTTGCACTGTTTTGATTGCAGAACGGTGGCAAGATTAGATCTTTAAGTAACTCTATACCCACGTACCGACAGATATGAGAAGTACAACCCACTTCGAAGTTATCCACATCGACTTCTGCGTGTGACACTGATACTACACACGTAACATCCTTTAAAATGATAGTTATCCAGGTCTGTCAACCAACCACCCAGCCTGACTGCTGGTAACTAGATAAGTTACAAGTCTGAATCCAAAGCTTGTATACGTTTCAGCAAGTCATCAATCGATAGTAAAATAGAAGAAAGTCCGATGAGGAAATAAGTATACAGCCTTTCGTGAAATCTACTCATCTCAAATGAAGGGATACATCAAACTCCTTGATACATTCAGTCGTAATTCCTGAATCTCTAGGCCATATTTGTCATTTAAGTGACTCTTTCAGGATCCGTTTTTGGATTAAGTGTTGTGTTTGGTAGGTGGTTGTTATGGTTGATTGTGTTTATGAGTCCTTGATTCTTGATTTTGGTGTTTTTTTGTTGTTCTTGATTTGATTATAATAATTCCCAAATTCGGTCATTAGGCCAAAGGTCGGTCACGAGTGCCCACCTGATGCGCGGGATCGACCTTCGCGTAAGTTTAAATTTTTTTTGAAATTAGGTTTCAAAACATGGATTTGTCACTTGTCAAAAAACGCATGACTTTAGTCAAAACGCAATGAAACCTCTAATCAAAACGCAACTTATCTTGATCAAAACGCAAGAATAATAAAATTGGCAGATAACGTTTTAGTCAAAACGCAATGATTTCTTCAAAACGCAACCTCAATCAAAACGCAATGAATCTTGAATAAAACGCAATACTTTGGTCAAAACGCAATGACTTTGATCAACAACACAACTTCTTGGTCAAAACGCAACGATTCTAGGTCAAAACGCAACAAGTCTTGGTCAAAACGCAATTGGTCAAAACGCAACCAGTCTTGGTCAAAACGCAACAATTGTTGGTCAAAACGCAGCGAATGTTGAGAATCAAAACGCAATTACACCGATCAAAACGCAATGACTTTAGTCAAAACGCAATGAATCTAGTCAAAACGCAACGACAAACACTTCTTCAGATTGGTCAAAACGCAGCCAAGAAAAATCTCAAACTTTCTGTAAGCAACGAAACGAATAGGTAAAACCACTTAGTAATGATGCAAGGAAATGTATCTAAGCCCACAAAGTACAAAATCTTTAACACTTTTTAACCCACAAACAAGAGATCAAATCTTGAGTTTTGTCTTTTCTTTTGTCCATTTGTTTTTTTTTTATCGAACAAAAAAAAATTAAAAACAAACCAAGCCACGAATTGAATCTTGTTTAACCTTAATAATCAATGTAGATAAACAACATGGATTCACTTCCCCCTATGCTCTGAGTGCTCTGGTGCCTATTGTCGTAACCCCGCATTCACTTCACTTCATTACTGTTGCTGCAGTCGAAATTCAAGAAGAAGAAGAGAAGGAAAAAGGGAACAAATTAGAGAGAGAAACTAGTGAGTAGAAAATGGATGATTTAGATTGCAAGGAAGAATGTTTACTAATGAACAACACATCTCCTTCCCCTTTGAGAGGGTATTATATGAGGACTAAAAGGGCTTGCCATGCCTTTAGTATTCTACGGGCCAGGCTCGGGTTTACTTGGGCTTTCGCCCGATACACGTGACCGATTAGATTACAAATAAACCCGTTTACCCGTCTAGCCTATTACAACGTATATTAATTTAGTGACCGAGACCTAATATAATTATGAACGAACTTCCATTGTTCGAATAACATGCAGATCCTCAATATTTTGAGACTAACAGGTAACTTTTAAAATCACTCGTTTATATATACTTTTTATACATAAACCACACTTGTATAATGTATATATTCTTTCATTCTCACATGTTCTTAACATCGTTATAGCACATGACTAAGTATTTCATACCACGATCACAAGTAAAAATCCATTTTACATGTAAAGAAGTTTCCTAGATGGTGATTAACTATAACAGACATCAAATAAAGTATCAAATCCAAATGTAAAGAGATTAAGGTTTTTAGGTAACCTTAGTATGATGTATGATGATGAACAACAATGTCTAAATCCTTGTTTAACAAACAAACCCTAGCTTCCAAGTCTATGAAAACCCTAATCCAATGAAAACCCTAATCTTGCATTTTCTTTGCTTAACCCTTTTAAATGCTTAACCAAGCCTTCAAACCTTCTTGGTATATCTTAGATATGATGTAGGAATACTTAGACATGTGGTAAATAAATTTTGTATGGATTGGTAAGGGTGTTTGTAGTATGCCGTGGCTAGGAGGGAGGAAACAAGAGAAATGGTGATGTTTTTCTAGTGTAAAATGAAGTGTGTGTGTTCTACTAGTAATGCATCTCATATATATACTTCAAAGACGAGTCAAATACCGACTTGAGAAAGTCTAAGACAGACTGAAAGAGTAGAAATGAGGAAGTCTTATGGTCAAGATAGCTAAAAGTCCTTAAGGTTTAAATGAGTTGAAGTTGTACAAAGGTCAAGTTGGTAGATTTGTGTGCTATCACAGTGGTCCCCTATTAGCGAACAAATCAGTTTTCAAATCCGGAAAAAAGATAGGAGAGGGGGATGCTAGTTGGGTTGATTTTTGAATCTTATGTAACAAAGATAATCTTGCATTACTCTAGAAGTTACAAGAATTTGTAAAAGTTAGATATAAATGGTATAGACGTTGTAATGGTGTAAGGTTTAGGCTTAATTCCTTTTATGATAATTAAGCCAATATGATAACAAGGAGTGATGTTTTAAATAAAACTATTGAGCATTTGGGCTATAAAAAATGGTTTATTTGTTGAAGCGTAGAAAAAGTTTAGGTGGTCCAGAATGCTAAACGTATTTATCGCTCTAAACTGAAATGATTCACCAACTTCAATGATATTATATATATATGAATATCTATATATATGAATAAATATATAATTTTAAAATTTAATATTTTATAGAAATAATATAATTTAATATAATATATAAATAAGGAATAAATATCACAGATAGAAGGATAAGATCAATAATAGAGAGATAAGTATTCCGTAAAGATTTTAAAAGGAAATTTGCTTTTACCCAAAGCAAAATCCCAAAAAAAAAACTTTTTCGGGTCGTGTCCCGACGAGGCGTGAATGGAAAATCAAGGTTACGTTCGTGATCGCGTGTTTTGAATGGTTAATGATTGATTTGGATTCTATTTCTATAATTAAAATGCAAAAACAAGTAAAGGAAACCTAAAAACGAAAGCAATTAAGGTAAACCACGAAAAACGATAACGGGATCCTAAGCCCGTTCTTTAAAAACCTAAATACTACAAATTTTAACCCTACGAATGCAAATTTAATTTTAAAATGTCCTAAATGATAAAAAAAAATTCTAAAAAAGAATTGTTATTTTTTTGACTTTTTAATAATTTTTTATGAATTAAAAACAGATTGACACTAAATAAAAGATTAAAAATTGTAAACTAATTTAGTAAAATCTAAAAAATTTATAAAAAGTGCATTGAATAGTGTTGATCCTAGGAAAAATAAAATGGCTTAACCAGCTTATCGAAATAAGCTGGAATAAGCCAAAGAAGGGCTGATAAGCTAATGAGGCAAAAAGGTGATAAGAATTAAATTGTGCAAAGGACTAACGGAAAAGACCCAAGGGCAGTGTTGTAGTGGAGAGTGGTGTTAAAAACGTTTGGTTGAGTAGGGTTGAGGTCCTAGGTCCGAAACTGGGACTTCCCTAACTCCCAAATATTTTTGTTTTTGCAATTTTCTTTTTGAAAAAGTTTAAAAACACTAAAATAAGAAACTTTAAAAAAAGATACTTTTACTAAAAATTTACAAATAAGCTAGAAAAGGCTGAAATAAGTTGACAGCCTTGGCTTTTTAATACTAAGACTTAAAGGCTAAAACTGTTGGCTTTTTTAGAACTAAATAAGCCAAAGCAAAACAAAATAAGCAAAAACAGTCCTACTCCTACACCTAATAAACAAATAGAAACAAAAATTAAGCAATCCTAACAAACCATAAGCTAAAATAAGCAAATAAGCAACGAGGCCAAAACCTACTAACCAAACAGCCAAAGAGGCACTTTCTAGCTTATTTTTAAGCTAGAAGATGGATCCTTATGGTTTAATGACTAATATCACTGAAAAGCTTATCCTATAAGCTCTCTAAATCATCAATCATAAATCATTTTGAAAATCAAATAAGCTATGAAAAAGGATTTTGAAAAGGGCAGTTCACACATATTGCACTCTTTTTGGTTTCCTTTTAAAAGACAAATGGCTTTTTGCAGGCCTACTTTAGACTATTAAAAGCTATTTTTAAACCACAAAAAGCTTAAAAAGATTAAGCTTATATTACTAACTACTTTTTATGTGAAAATCATACCCTAAAACTTCCATTAACTTAACTAAAATTGAGATTGAAAATTGACTTTTTTTAAAGAAAATAAATCTACTTTGACAGATTTTTGTACCAAAACCACAATGGCAAAAGTAAAGTTTACTATCTTTTCCTACTGCATTTTAGACACAAAATGAAAGCATGAACAAGTCCTTAAAACATCTTTTAAGCAAAGATCAAGTACAAATAGTTTAAACAATTTTCAAATCCACAGATTTGAGGAACATGTACACAACACCTCAAAATTTGATTTTAAACTTTTAAGACTTTTAAAAACAGATTAAGACAACTTAAAAAGACTTGTTAAAGTAGTCTCACTGACCCAAAACAGTTTTAAACCATTTTTTGACCCATTTTAAGTCTTAAAACAAACACCCCTTTAAGTTCTCATAAACAATATTTAAGCTTAGTTCAAACTGATTTAAGCCAAAGTTTTTAGAGACAAATGATAAAAAAAGCAATATTAAGCGAATTCCAAACACAGATAAGCAATTTAAAATAAGCAAAATAGATAAGCAGTTTAAAGCAAAAAGTAACAGTTATGATAAAAACTTTAGACAAATTAAATTTAATCAACAAGCAAGTAATAATAAGCATTAACAAACACAAATAAGCAGAAATAAGCAGAAACAAGCAATAAATAAGCACTGGAATAAGCCAACAGTAAAATAAGACAAAAGCTTGAAAAATGAAACTTACAAGACCCTTTGCTTAAACAAGGGTATAAAATGCTCTTAGAGCTATTCAACCAGCTCTAGCTTGTTTAAAAACAAGCTAGTGACAGCAATAAGCCCATCCTAATTTGGCTTATCATCCAATATAGCTTTTTTTGAGTGATTTTTGGTAAAAGGCTTAAACAAGTTCTTAAACAGTTTAGCTAAAAAGCTAACTATTCTAAGAATTAGCTTGGTAAATAAGAGCTTATAAAGAGCTTTTGAAACTTTTTAAAGTAATGAAACCGTAAGTAAGTAAAACAGGATTTTAAGACATAAACTTAAATTTTCATTAAACTTAAAAGGAGTACAAGACTTTGAAAGTAAAATTACAATAAGCTGAATAATAAGCACTAAAATGTAAGCTAAAAAATGCAGGAAAGTAGATAGCTCAAAAGCTTGCCCTAATGGCCCTATTTATACTAAAATCTTCAAGTCTTGGGCTCTTCCAAGTGTGCTAGTTGTGTGAGGGGTTGAGCAGCTGTGTTTCTTGTGTGAGGTAAGTCGAAATCATCATCTTAGCCATCCATTATGCTTGTTCACCAAGTAGTATGATCTAAGCCCTTGATTTGGTCATCAATTCATCAACGAATGAGATGAATGAGGATTGCCAGCGTGTCTTTGGCAGCTTCTGGGTGAGTGGGGTTTAGGGATAGTGATGGGTTTGTTTTGGGGTGCAAGGGTCGAGGTTGAGAACGATGGATGAATAGTGATTTAGAGGTTTGGCGGGAAATGTTTGATTTGGGGTGAATCAGGGTAACAGGGTTAGAGTTAATGGTTAAGGGATTTGCAATGTTAGTCCCTAAGGACTAACGATGCAAAGGGTTAAGGACTTGTGGTGAAAGGGGTTTTAAGGGTGTATGGTTTTGGGCTTAATGTTTGGGCCGGGTAAGGTTTTGGGTTTTAAAAGGGTTTTAAGGCTTAAAAACTTATAAGTCTTATAAATGGTGTCTTAATGGGCTGACCCGGCCCATTAAATGGGTACGGGTTGGCCCATTTATGATTTCTTTGCTTTCGGCTCCGTCTTTGATTTTGACTTTGTTGACTTTTGTTGACTTTGACTTTTGTTGATTTTGACTTTTTCACGCTCTTTCCATTTCGTGCTCGGTTTTGTCCGTTTTGGCTTGATTTTTGTCCTTTAGTGAATATCCGTTACCTGCACAGCATAAATCACAAAACAAGCATATATTTGGCATTTTATGTTCGTTTTTGGTTATTTAAGCTCGTTTTAATAGGTAAAAGGTATGTGTAATTAAGCACATACCAAAATCCCCCATACTAAACTATTGTCGTGTCCTCACGCAATGCCATAAGTAAACACTTAAGAAAACTAAGAATCTTAATCCCCCTCGACTAATTACCTCGAAAAGTAGCTAAGTGTTCATCAAAGGGAATTAAAGACTCATAAGTTTTGAAAAGCTCCGTTTTGACCATTTATAAATCTACACTTATTACCACACATATTTTTGTATTTTTCCTTTTTCTCATTTTTTTGTACTTTTTCTTTTTAAGCAACTAACATGTATGACTTCCGTTATTTTTATAACTTTTAGGGATCATAGAACAAGAAACATTTCAATCCTAAAATGCCCCAAAAAGGATAAATTCATCGTTCCCGACTTTTCACTTGTTCCAAACCAAGCACAAAAATGAAATCACCGTTAAATATAAGTTAAGATGCTAACACTACTCATACTTGTACCTTGTGAAACTTTTCGCTCCCGGCAATTATTATATCTTAGGTGAATGTGCTTATTTTGAATTTCAACCATAGATCAAACGTTTTGCAAAATTTCTATGCTTCACGTTCCACCCAAAAGTAATGAGTTTGAAGGCGAGATCATCCCATGTAGCGACTTTCGTCTCGGCACATCCCAACCTTGCGGCTAAGTGACCAGGCTTTTGACACCCCACAGAGACTAGTATCGGGACTCACGGACCTTCGGTTTCAACACCCTTGGATTTCCCGTATATACATAAAATCACAACTTAAAACGAAATAGTCTTAGTTCAAAAGCATATTTAAATTTAAGAAAAAGAGATTTTCCTTATATTTATTAATTCAAGTTTACTACACTTAATATAATTACACGTCCTTTAAACTAAGGAAATCCTCAACCTTTTAGAAGGCTGCAACATCGCTTGTGAGCCGTCAAGATGGAGCAAACTTTTATCAGTCTCGGATTATTATTCTCACTATAGGCCTTCTTTAGAAGACTGCAACATCGGTTGTGAGCTGACAAGATGCAGTAAACTTTTATTAGCCCACAGTTTTTATTATTATTATTACCTCATTTTTCATCATTTTTTAACATTTTATATTACCACGATATAGTTATATATATATATATTTTATTTTAAATTTATTTTATTTATTTATTTATTTCATTTTACGATATAGAGAAGACTTCTTTTTGAAAAATTCAAGTATAAGTTTGAACTAAGGTTAAAATTTTTGCTATATACTACATAAAAATTATTGATTTAAGTTTAATCTCAAAAAATAGCACGTATTATTAGTCTGGTTAGGAGCTTATGGGAGAAAAAGCCACAAATTATATACATGAGCTCTTAAGATTTCCAAATAATCCTTGTTTAGCATCCAACTCATAATTAACTCTATCATTTTTCGTTCTTCGCGAAAATCCGCGAACGCTTAGTCTAAAAGTTAAGGAACAAGCTAGAGCTCAACACGCTCGATCGAGTCAAAATTTATTCTCGTTCTACCCAGCAGGAAAGTCAAAATTGTGACAAAACACTTATTTTTTTTTGAATTTTTTGAATTTTTTTGAAATTTTGGTGGTAAAAACAGGATTATGCGAAAACAACGACTGCAGGCACAATCAAATCGATAGATCCCCCCATACTAGAATTAAACATTGTCCTCAATGTTTTAAGAAGGGTCTCTACGCAAATCCTAAGCCGTTTATTAAGTATGCTTAAAGATAAACGTTAGTCGATAAGATTTGGATATCGGATTCCCAAAATGAAGCTGAGGATGTGAAGCTCTTGTGAACGAAAGACAAAAACCACCAGCACGAGAGGCTTCATAATCCAAGAATTCCTGGATAATAAATGACAAAACACAAAACACGAGATAATGGAAGAGGCGAGCCTCCTCACAACAATACACTTATTCATTACTACTACTACTAATTAATAATTAGGATAAGCATGGGTTGCCACCCACGAAGCGCTTATTTTTGTTAACCGAGTCTTGAGCCTGACTCGACCCCGAATTCATTGGTCCATGGGGGAGCAAGTAGAAGATAAAATCTCATCGGACTTTCATTCAAGTGGTTTGGATAAACATTGAATTTCATAAAAGTTCCACTCCGATGAGATATACCCGGCATAAAAGAATGATAAATGGAGATGCCGGGGTCAAATATGGTATCTTCATTTCTGAAAGAGAGAAGATATGGTGGAGTAACGGGATATGTGAGAAAAGCAAGAGAAATCCATACAACATATGCCAAGTGAAGAGATTGGTCATCCTCGAATGGTAAATTCACATTTGTCGTAGAAAGAACGTTCTCACGAATCCCAGAGTCAACAATACTAGTCAACTCACCCGGATCGGGCTCACTCTTAAAATAGAA
>BQNB010022286.1:0-55712 GCA_026074375.1 Tanacetum coccineum | reverse complement strand
AGCGAGTAAGGTGACAAAGAAGCGCGTACCAAAGAGCCCTCTCTCAAGTTGATTGATGAACCTAGTGATGAAGGTGTTCGGGTTAAGGAACCTATTTATAATGAAGAAGGAGCAAACCTTCAACGGGCTCTAGAACTAAGCCTTAAGGAACAAGGGGAACGAACTCAGGGACCAGCTCGTCTAGTTGTACTTAGGGAACCCGACTCTGGGAGAATTCAACCGCTTCTAAATGTACAAGGAAAGGGAAAAGAGAAGGTCGTTGATGAACAAGTTGCTTACGATCTTCTCACCCTTTAGAATCCAAAGAACTAGAGCCTTGCAGATCAATTTATCTTTTAGATGCGCACTCCTATGCCCACTGAGGCCTTTGGACATGCTGAATCTCCTTCCCTGGATGCGGAACTAGCTCTGACCGACAGTGTAACAGAATCTGATAACGAAGTGCCTAAGATCAATATTGGAGATCAAGATGAAGGCCATGCTGGACCAAACCCTGGTAATCAAGATGAAGGCCAGGCTGGACCAAACCCTATTGATCAAGATGAAGACCAGGCTGGATCAAACCCTAGTGATGCTGCGGAATCTCAACCTCAATCAAGTCATGTGGTTCCTGCTGGACCAAACCTTGAACACATGGACTTGGAGGCCACTGATGCTTCAACTCAACAAAAACCTGAGCAAATGGATGAGGAGTTTACCATAACTGCTTACCCAAATGTTTAGGAAAACCTCAAGCTGCCAACTGAAGATCAGGTGATTCTTGAAGAACCTGCAAGCTACTCTGGAACCCTGTCTTCTCTATAAAACCTTGAAAAATATCTTAGCTTCACTGATCAGTTCTTCGTGGAGAAGCCACAGGAAGAAGAGCCAGGGAAAACCAATGCTGAAGCAGAGGTTCTGTCAATGGTTTCGGTCCCCATTCATCAAGACACCTCCTCGGTTCCTCCAATGACCACTCCGGTTATTGACCTTACAAATTCACAATCTGACTCTCCTCTCCCAACATCAACAACAACAATATCAACAATCACGACAAGACCAACTCATCCACCACCACCACCTCAACCACAAAAAAGCACCGCAGATCTAATTTTAGTGAAGCGCATAGGTGAACTCGAACAACATATGACAGATCTGATACAAAACAACTTAGCCCTAGAGGAAAGGTTGGACAAACAAGGGAGTTGATTCAAATCCTTTAGTATATATAAATATATAATAGGATAATATCAATTAAATAGAGTGGGTAAGTATTCCGTAAGGCTTTTAGAAGTAAATTACTTTTACCCAAAGTAAAACCCTAAAAAACCTTCCCAGGTCGTTTCCCGGCGATGTGCGAATTGAGAATCGTGAATAAGCTTGTGATCGCGTGCTCGAATGATTCAAGATTTTATTTTGTTTCTAATTCTACTAATAACATACAAAAATGAGTAAAAGCAAATTAAAAACGAAAGCAATTAAGAATTTAAACGAAAAACGTTAACGGGAATCATAAAAACGCGACTAAAAACCTAAAACATCAAATTTTAGCCCTACAAATGCAAATTTAATTTTTAACAGTCCTAAATGATAAAAGAAAATTTTAGAACAAAGAATTATATTTTTTTGACTTTTATATTATTTATTATGAATTAAAAACTGTTTTAATCTAAAAAAATAATTAAAAATACTAAATTAAATTGGAAAATTATGAAAACTTCAGGAAAAGTAATTTGAATAATGCTAAATCTAGGAAAAATAAAATGGAGAAAACTGCTTATTGAAATAAGCCAGAAATAAGCTAAAATGTGTTGTTAGGCTTAATGACTAAGAAGAGTATAAATAAATAATAACACAAACAATAACCGAAAAAGACCCAAGGGCAGATGGTTGTGAGTGTGTGTGTTAAGGTGCTTGTGCTATAAAGGAGAGGTCACAGGTTCGACCCCTGTGACCTCTTTTTTTTTACAAACCATTTTTTTATTTTTCTTTTTTTTAAAAACTTATAAAATAAGCAAAGATGACAAACTTTAAAAAAGAAACTTTTTACAAAACTCAAAAATAAGCTGGTAATAAGCAAAAGAAAATGACATTTTGCCTTTTTAACTAAGTGACTATAAGGGTTAACTGTTTGGCTTATTTAGACTTAATAATCAAACATGAAAACTAATAAGCTAAAAACCAATGAAGCCCTACACCTAATAAGCAAATCTAAACAAAAATTAAGCAAAACCAATAAGCCATAAGCTCAGAAAAGCAAACAAACAATATTGGCCAAAAACTACTAAAACAGCCTATTGGGCACTTTTTGAGCTTATTTTTAAGCTAGAAAAGCTATCCTTATGGCTTAAAGACCACAAAGACTATCAAGCTTGTCCTATAAGCTACAAGAATAAGCCAAGAAAAAGCAGTTTGAAACACATATAAGCTATGAAAAAGCTAAGTAAAAATGGCTGTTAACTCACTATGAGTTGAGTTTTTTCAATGTTTTCTAAAAGACAAAAGGGCTTTTGCAGGCCTATTTTTCAGCTAGAAAATTATGATTAAAACTTAAAATAAGCTCAAACAGATAAAATCTATACTATAAACTAATTATGCTTTGAATTTCAAAAGCTAAGACCTACAAATTGCTATTAAAATTTGACTTTTAAACTTAGAAAATGAGACTTAAAGATTTGACAGAATTTAAACTTAAACACAATTGACACATGCACACTAAAACTAACTATATCTTACTGCATTATGAAACAAAATGAAGTTTAAACAAGACCTTAAAACAACTTTTTAGTAACAATCAAATTAAAACAGCTTGAAAAGATGTTAAAGCCATAGATTTAGACACTTTATAGACACAACCTTAAAACTCAATTTTAGACTTGAAAAACTTATAAAAACTGATTAAAACCACTTAACAGAAATTGACAAATTAAAGTAAATGACCCAAAACAAATTTACATTCATTTTGACCCATTTTGAACCTTAACCCAAACACTCCTTTAACATTCCAAAATCTATTTTAAAGCTAGTTTAAACTAATTTAAGCTAAGATTATGAAAACAGATATCCAACAAGCCATATTAAGCACTAATAAGCATTTAAAACACATGAATAAGCACTTATAATTAAGCTAACAGATTAAGCAGTATTAAGTGAAATAACCAACAGTTTTAACTCAAAACATAAACAAAGATGATTTAAACTGCAAGAAAGCATAAAATAGCATTAAACATCAATTAACAAGCATACATAAGCAATAATAAACAGTAAAATAAGCAATGGAATAAGCCAACAGTAAATAAGCTAAAAACTTGAGAAATGAAAACTTACAAAACCCTTTGCTTAAACAAGTGTAATAAATGCTCTTAGAGCTTATCAACAAGCTCTAGCTTGTTTAAAACAAGCTAGTAAATACCCTATAAGCCCTTCCATTTCTGGCTTATCTTCAATAAAACAAGCTGAGGTACTTTTTTAAGTGAATTTATTAAGACAGTGACAAGTGTCTTATAAACAGGATTAAGAGCTCATATAAAAGAAACTTATTTAAAGAACTTTGTAAACACACATTAAGCTTAAATGAATTAAGTAAAAATAGAATTTGTAGAATTAACAAAAAAGCTTAAATTTCATTAAAAATTTAAAAGGTACATTGCTTTGAAAAGTAAAATATAGGAAAGTAAAATAAGCTTAAATTAAATTTTACACTACTCCTAAATTAAACCTAAAACTACACTAGATCAGTTACAATAAGAAAAATGAATCCTATATATAGAACCCTTCATGTGTGAGGAGGATAGAACCCTTCATCTTGGCCCTTCATTTTTCTTGGTCACCAAGTGATATGATCACAACCCTTCATTTAGATTCATGTCTTTTCAGCCACTTACGAATCCTAGGAATAAGTGAGTGGGTTTGTGTCGGGTTTGCAGGGTAAAAACATGGGTGGGGTAGCAGGGTGAAAGGTTGTCTGGTAGTGACAGATGAATAGTATTAATAGGGGTTTTGGCGGGTAACGGTTTTGATTTGGGGTAACAGGTTGTTAGTGAAAGGGGTGTTAAAGGGTTAAGTGGGTTTAGGGACTAACCTTGTTAGTCCTTAAGGACTAGCAATGTTAGTCCTTAAGGACTAACGATGCTAATCAGGTTAAGGCTAAAGTTGGTTAAGTTTGTTGGGCTAGGTTTAAATGGTTTGGGCCAAATTAGGATTCATGGACTTATTATAATTAAGCTTAAAAGCTTAAGTCATCTATATGCTTAATGGGCTGACCCGGCCCATTAGATGAGTGCGGGTTGGCCCCATACAATATTTCTTCTATATCGGGCTTGTTTTCTGACTTTTGTACTTTTAGGTGACTTTTTGGTTGACTTTGACTTTTACGCTCTTTCTCATTCCCGTGCTGGTTTTGTCTTTTAGGCTTGATTTTTGTATTTAGTGAATATACGTTACTGCCACAAATAATAAATCACAAAACCCTCAAATACAATTTCTTGCCACATGAGCAAATACTTCTTCATAATCAATACCTTCTTCTTGTCTATGACCCTGTGCAACTAACCTTGCTTTGTTCCTAATCACAATTCCCCTTTCATATTTCTTGTTTCTGAAGACCCATTTTGTTCCAATGGCCTTCTTTCCATTAGGCAAATCCACCAGTATCCAAACCTGTTGAAGTTTGAATTGCAGAAGTTCTTCCTGCATTGCTTCCACCCAGATGTATCAGATAGAGCTTTAGCAATGCTTGTTGGTTCAATCTGTGATAGGAAACAAGCATATAAACAAGTATTCAGGGTATCATGTGTTTTCTGTTCATATACATCACTAAAAAACCCTTGTTCAGAAGTAGGTTTTGTTGTAACACCCCCATTTTTATATATCTCAGCGGAAGGGTCATTTGGGGTGCTACGTCTTAATACAATAACTCAAGCATAGAAAACGACTCGAAAAGAGACGTTTTTAAATATAACCATTCGAAATAAAAAGTTTCACAACATAGGTCCCAAATATTTTCATAATCAATACATCATTTTCAAATATTTTCTTCGAATGATTTTCTTTAAATGGGCCTTCAAAATATTTATTTCATTAGCTTCTTCAAAATCTTCATCACCGAATTACCTTCAAGGACCGGAGATAAAACATGCTAAAAAGTCAACAATAATGTTGAGTGAATCTATAGAGTTTATATATATAATAAATTCCGAACACAAGTATCATTTCTCAAACTTATCAAGACATAACGATGTGGATCAGACAAAGTTATAGGGGGATTATTATAAGCCTCATGACATTGAACGTTACCATATAATAAAAATGCCCACTATACACCCTCGCTATGAGTGCATATTACTCTCTATACAACGCATCCGTAGTGTCATTTTCCCGACACATGACGATAGCCAGTCGTCACGGATTGGAGGTGGCAACCTCCAAATAGTACTATTTCATGTATAAGCGTCTACCATTACCCGGTAGTTAACAATTCATGATTTCCGCGGGTCTTTTATCTAGCGAGTTAAGCTAACTTATAATAATCAAGGCTACTAGCATACATTCGGGTCCCTTGTGTTCTATTTTTAAAAACAAGCATGTTATCCCCCTCGCGGGTTTATAAAACAATTAAAGTATTAAAATGCGAGGCTATGAACTCACCTTGATCAACGATCACGATCAAATAAACCGAATATATCACAAACGAAGCAGCAACGATCTCGTCCACGACCTATAATTATATTGCTCGATTACAATACGTATAAAATACAATCAACGATGCGTACATCGTTACGACGAAAACATATATATATTTATATATACGTACATACATATATGTGATGAGAAATCCACTTGCGCGCCCTAAACCTTAACACTTAGTATATTTTATATACACTATTTTCCATCCAATCATATACCATTTCACTTTATTGAAACCTTTCTATATTCGGTAAGTTTCTATTTTTAGAAAGTTACTATTTTCGGAAAGTTACCATCTTTAATAAGTCTCGACACGATATTATATTTATAATAATATTTATTCACCTCGTCGAACTTTCGACGCCCAATTAACCATTAATTTCTAACAACGATATTATATTTCGAATATTACGAAAAGTTACTATTTTTATACTTTCCATTTTTAGAATCGATCAATCGGTCTCAAAAATAATTACTTACAATAGTATATTAATCGATATTATTTTATCACTCAAAATCGTACTTGAAACGCGTTATTACTAATTAAAATATCCGTTAACTTTTACGTTTGACTTTTATAAAATATATTTATTTTCTAAGTCTGACCCGACCAAAACGACCCACTAGATCACATTTTCATGACTCGGGTTCTAAAGCAAATTTATGCGAAACGATATTCCGAACAACTTTTTAGTTTTAGCCGAGACTTGAATCTCGACAGAAAATGACCAAAATGCCCTTACGAGAATCTGCTGAAACTTAATATATTTTTATAAAATATGCAGAAGTTTGACTTTCGATTTTGACCCGTTATATCTCATTTTCACGACTTTGACCAAAAAGAGATTTTATAGAAAACGTCATTCCGGACAACTTTCGTGTTTCGCCGGAAGGCTGAAACGTAAATATGACTTTTTACACAATCTGTACAGCAAGGTCCATATTGACTATTTTAGCTTTTTGACGCATAACTCAATCATTATTACTCTCTTGGAATCATCCAATTTCCAAATGTTCATAAGAGATTTTAATCTATGACCTCATTTATATCAAATCCAAACCATCAAACCTACTGAGTTTAATAAAACTGTTACTGTTCATTACAGCTATGAATTTTGATATAACTTTTCTCACTAGTTTTAATGGTCATTCTTGTTAGATCTAACCTAGATCTATGCATGCATTAACACTTTTATTCCTTGATCATCATACATCATACATATACATATATATTTGGAAATCAAAATAAAACATAACAAGACTCATTAAATTTTACCACAAGAAAAGTGTAGACAATGATCAAATGATCAAAATAAGAACAAGCTTGATGAAGGCTTCAACTCCAAGCTTAATCTTCACCTAAAATTACTTTTGACCAACATTTTATTTACCTAAAACTCTTATAAAAACCTTCTTATAACTTCAGCCCTACTTGTATAAAAACATTCTTGAAAAACCTCTTTTATCACCTAAAAAATATAGGGATTACACTAGGTGGTCATATTCACTAGTGTTCTTGTTGTTTGATCTTCAAAAAAATTATTATTTGGTGTTTATGTTGGTGTTGGTGGCATCTAAGGGTGCTAGGGAGAGAGCAAATTCAGATTTTGAGTTGTAATGTGTGTGTTTTAGTTGGTCAAAGTAGCTTATATAAGCTTAGATTAAAATGCCAAGTGTAGGCATTTGTGATGAGGTTGAATCACAAAGTGGACACCTCCCACTTTGTAATTTCCTTCCGCCCCAATAGGGGATGTGTTTATGGATGAAGTTATTTTAAACTTTCCCCTACAATTTGTAAATACGGGTATTATCAAAGTCCGACTTTTAAAAGGTACGCTACGTAAAGGTTTTACGTAAAATACGAAAAATGCGCGTAACACGAAAAATAAAAACGAATGTAATAAAATTATTTCTATGGCATTTTGAAAATATAAGTGTCGATGCTTAACGTATAATTTGCCGGTTCTTTGTAAATGTCACGTAAATTATAAATGTAAGCCCTAATTCTCTCGGTTAGTCGTGAGTTCATATCTTAACATAAAAATGAAAAATATAATTAATACTCGAGAATAAAATAATGACCTGAAATTGACGGATTGTCACATCATTGATCAAAAACAACAACCAAAGTTGGCGTTCCCGTAACGGTCAACTTCCCAATCATCTCATACTTTACATACTTTTACAAGACAAGTGGCGATATCTACCACTTTATACAAAACTTTACATCGTTGACTTATAAGACGTATCAACAAATAATCGATCCTTGATATAATTCCTTCGGTTTAAGCTTTCGCGAAACAATTATCTCCAAACTTTCCTCTTCTTTTTTGTTGTGATTTTTCTAATATTTTTTTTAACAAACCACGAGACTTGGTGTAATTTCACCATCTTTACGATCATAATAATTTCGGATAATTCCTTCGATTTTTCTTCATTCTTCGGACATACCAATAATTGTGATGGTAGTAAAAATACATGAGTTTTGACTACTTTATACATTCCCATTTGCAATGTGTAAATTTCTTCCCAACCGTACCAAATATAGAAAATTGACACAAGACTCGGGAAATACATACTTTACACTTTAAGATACTAGCAACTGATAAATGGACTTAATCTAACAAGGTAGGCTAAGGTGTAAAGGTGTAACGAAACAAACAGTTGGTGTTATTCCTAAAGGATTGGCTCTATTGGTTTTTCTAGAGGTATCTTACTCTTATAATGAGAGTAAACAAAAGGGTTTATATGGAGATTTAACTAACCAACATAGTTAGTTAATAAAACAACATATAAAGGCTTTTTGGGTGTAATCATAGAAATTTACCAATTTAAACAAGTTACTCCATCTAAATCCATAGTACTCATTATTGTGGTCTCGAATAGATATACCAAGCCAAGTTTTAAAGTCTACAACATCACCGGCAAACTCATATTTTTGTGGAATTTGGGTAAACATTTAAAGTATACATTGTCAATGTTTTTTTTTTAATATATGTTTACACAACTAAGATGATGACATTGGTTTTGTAATACAGGAACGCAATAAATTGTTAGGTGGGTCACATATAACACAAAAAAGTGTTAAGCCTCTTCTGCTCCTGAAGTTAAGCGCTTTAATAATGTACGCATTATCATGTTTTTAATACATAAGTTTACACAGTTTAGGTGATGGCACTGGTTTTGTAATACAGGAACGTAAGGAATACTTAAAGTGGGCACATCCTACATCAACAATGACAGCTCCTGTTGTAAGTCTATTATTAACGCACACTTTATGATTTTTTTATTAATATAAATCTACACAGTTAAGAAGATGGCACTGGTTTTGTGATACATGAACATAAGAGGAGATTCTTAAAGTGGTCGTCACATTCTACATCAACAGTAGTAAGTCTATTATTAACGTACACATTATCATGCTTTTTTATATATAAATCATACTGTGCTAAGATGACGGGACTAAGAGGATGGGACTGGTTATGTAATACAACAACGTAAGAGTTGGAGCCTTCAAGAAGAAATCTCAAAGCCATTTGAAACAGCACTGAAACTTATTCAAGAAGAAATAAACCAAAATGAAATGGCACTGAAATATGGTTGCTCCGACTTAAAACAAGAGCATGGGCGGAGCTATGAAGAGCTTGGAGGGGGTTGTGGCCCTCCCACAACTTTGGCTCATAGTGTATTTTCTAGTGTATTTTAATATGAAAAAATATATGTATTTCAAATTGGCCCTTATAAATTATGAAAATATTGTTTTGGCCCTCCCACAAAATGTCACCAAGCTCCGCTACTGAACAAGAGCATATGATATATACTTGCCAGAAAGGGAAGCATGGTGTTTACCAATGGTATATGTTGCTTCTGATGTTTGTATGATTTTACTTTCTTTGATAAGTAACATATACATTTAGTTGTTTCTTCTGAATGGTGACAACCAAAATGCCTTGTGGATATGACCTAAATTAAGAAACAGCCGTGCAATATATGTTTACCAATCAGATGGAGGACTAAAACGTGTTGGAAAGGTAATACTTTTTTTCTTTGCCAACATTGTTTGAATAAACTTAAAAAATTTTAAGTGTAAATATATGCTTCGTTTTGGTATTTTATTATTATAGAAAATCAGGGAAAAGTTTTCGGAATCTTTTACGATAAAGGAAAGACCCACCGTAAATAGATTTGGTTTTGTAACTATAAAGTTATTAGGGAAATGGATTGCTAAGGTATTCTTTTTTCTTTTCCAACTCTCTTAAAACATACAATACAATTTTCACTTAGATTTTTCTTGTTTCCTTTCAGAGCTTACATAAGATGCTAAAAGATGATATTGATACAAACTTCCCGTAGAAAGGGTAATTGTAGACTATCCATCAATGTACGAGGAAATGCAAGTGGATTTGTTTCAACGACGTGCTATCAGATACACGCTAATGAGGATTATTGAGTATTCTAAAGTTGATGTGACCATCGGTCATCCTGCGACCATTACCCCAAGGCACGCTGTTCAAACGATTTGAAGTACATACCACTTGATTACTTTTGAATCTTTATTATTTTTAATAGTTTTATAATTACCTCTATAACATACTATAGACATTACATTGTCCGCCTGTTGATATAAAAATGTATATATTGCAGTTTTTATGAATTTAATAATTCCCATTCTTTTAATAAATTTTCAAAGAGGGTATTTATGTTTTGTTCAAGAGCAATGGGATATGTTTCAAGGAGAAGGAGGCGTGATAAATGGAAATTTTACTTTTCCTATCGATTCTAAAAAAGTAAAGGAAGATCTCTTAGCTTTGTGGTGCGTTACTTTATCAACACATATGTATCAGCTGGCTAGCAATACATCTGTTTTTCTTGTAATTTATTGTAAAATGTAAACAGTGTTACACTTGATCACCTATGTTGATGAACCATTGGCTTTCAAATCTTTTGTCATATGTAGGTTTGGACTTTGCGAGCACAAAGCAGATTGGATACTATATGTGACTCCACTACCACAGCTAGAGTATATTGAAATGTGTTTCACTGTAAGTAACTTTTACACAAGTGGATCCCAAGTGAATACATTAAGAAATTGAATACTATTTCTTTTTTCCAAGATGCTAAACGCAAGTGGATCTCAAGTGACAGGCACAAACCCCCTAAAACAAGTTATGCGGGATATCGAATTTGCACTATCGAAGTGGAAGATAACTTGTTCGACAAAGCCAAAGCTCGTTGGGTGGCGATGGAACAAGGTATACCAGGTATTGTTCATTTATTCTTTAATTATTTCGTGAATAAATAATGTGATTACCCAAATTATCTTATTACAAAAATCAGTCAACTTCCTTTGATAAATCCATCTGGCTTTCAACACCTTTGACCTGTTTGGTTCTAAGCTAAAGTTATATTTTTCATTAATCCATATGTATCAAACATGTCTCAAATCATCAGTCCATTAATATTATAAGGGGGTCTATTTAGAATAGCTAAATTCCACATTTTTCTTTTGTGTTTTCACGTAAGACTCTCGTGCTTTTATCATAGCTTTTACACTTATTTATTAGGATTAATACAAGTAAAGCCTTAAATGTTAATTTCCTATGAACTTTCTTTACTCAAATTTTTATTTCCAAAATTATATATTGAATTTAACAAGGGTTAATTACTTGAAAATGTATCATACTTGTCACTTTTTGTTATTGTGTGTAATGAACTTTATTTTTTCTTATTGTGTGTACTGAACTTTCAAATTCCGATTATTGTGTGTATTTTGTGACCATTTTACCCTTATTTTTTCAATTTTCAAAGGTTAAAATGGTCATTTTACATGGCAGAATAGTCACAAAATACACACAATGATCGAATTTTGAATTTTGAAAATTCACTACACACAATAAGAAAAAAAAAAGTTGTACACACAATAACAAAAAGTGACAAGTATGCAACCTTTCAAGTAAATTAACCCTTGTTAAATTCAATAATAATTTTGGAAAATAAAAATTTGATTACAGCAAGTTATAGAAATTAACATTTAAGGCTCTACTGTGTATTAATCCTAATAAATAAGTGTAAAAGCTATGATAAAAGCACGAGAGTCTTACGTGAAAACAAAAAGAAAAATGTGGAATTTAGCTATTCTAAATAGACCCCCTTATAATATTAATGGACTGATGATTTGAGACATGTTTGATCTCTAATGGATTAAGAAAACATATAACTTTAGCTTAAGAACCAAACAGTCAAAAGGTGTTTAAAGCCATATGGATTTATCAAATGAAGTGACTGATTTTTTGGTAATTAAGATAAATTGGGTAATTCACCTTATTTTATTCACGAAATAATTAAAGAATAAAATGAACAATTACCTGGTATACCTTGGTTCCAACGCCACCCAACGAGCTTAGCTTGTGTCGAACAAGTTTATCTTCCACTTCGATAGTGCACAATCGATAGTCCCACACCCATAACATGTTTTATGGTGTTAGGTGCCTGTCACTTGAATCCACTTGCGTTTAGCATCTTGTGAAAAAAGAAATAGTAATACAAATTCTTACTGTAATTCACTTGGGATCCACTTGGGTAAAAGTTACTTACAGTGCAACACATTTCAATTATACTCTAGCTGAGGTAGTGGAGTCACATATAGTATCCATTCTGCCTTTGTCTCGCAAAGTCCAAACCTACATAAACAAAAGATTTGAAAGCCACTGTGTTCATATAAACATAGGTGAACAATTGTAACACTGTATACATGTTTTTTTACAATAAATTAACAAGAAAAAACAGATGTAATTTCAGCCAGCTGATACATATGAGTTAGTATAAAGTAAACGGCACCACAAAAGCTAAGAGATCTTCCTTTACTTTTTTAGAATCGGATAGGAAAAGTAAAAATTTCCATTTTCACCCTCCTTCTCCTTAAAACATACTATCCATTACATCTTGAACAAACATATCCCTCTGAAATAAAGGGAATTATTAAACTCATAAACTGCAATATATGCCTATTTTATATCAAACAGGCGGACAATGTAATTTCATATAGTATGTATAGAGGTAAATAAAAAACAATTTAAAATAATAAAGATTCAAACAGCTAATCAAGTGAATATGTACTTCAAAACGTGAACAACGTGGGGTAATGGTCGCAGGATGACCGATGGTCACATCAACTTTAGAATACTCAATAATCCTCATTAGCGTGTATCTGATAGCACGTCGTTGAAAAAAATCCACTTGCATTTCCTCGTACATTGATGGATAGTCTACAATTACCCTTTCTACGGGAAGTTTGTGTCAATATCATCTTTTAGCATCTTATGTAAGCTCTGAAAGGAAACAAGAAAAATCTAAGTGAAAATTGTATTGTATGTTTTAAGAGAGTTGGAAAAGAAAAAAGAATACCTTAGCAATCCATTTCCCTAATAACTTTATAGTTACAAAACCAAATCTATTTACGGTGGGTCTTCCTTTATCATAAAAATTCGGAAACTTTTTCCGATTTTCATAATAACAACATACCACACCGGAAGCAATTTAATTACAGTTAAAAATTTTTGTTAAGTATAATTCATAAAACCATGATGGCAAAGTAAAAAAAGTATTACCTTTCCAAACACGTTTAGTCCTCCATCTGATGGTAAATCATATAATCATGCACGGCTGTTTCTTAATTTAGGCATTCCACAAGGCTTTTGGTTGACACCATTCAGAAAAACAACTAAATGTATATTTTACTTATCAAAGAAAGTTAAAAACATACAAACATCAGAAGGCAACAAAACCATTTGTAAAACACCATGCTTCCCTTTATCGCAAGTAATATCACATGCTCTTGTTCGTAGCGGAGCTTGGTGACATTTGTGGGAGGGCCAAAATAATAATTTTTCATAATTTATAAGGCCAATATTGAAATACAAATATTTTTTCTAGTAAATACATTAGAACATACACAATGACCAAAGTTGTGGGAGGGCCACAACCCCCTCCAAGCTCTTCATAGCTCCACCCATGCTCTTGTTTTAAGTCGGAGCAACCATATTCCAGTGCCATTTCATTTTGGTTTAATTCTTCTTGAATAAGTTTTAGTGCGGTTTCAAATGGCTTTGAGATTTCTTCTTGAAGGCTCCAACTCTTACGTTGTTGTATTACATAACCAGTCCCATCCTCTTAGTCCCGTCATCTTAGCACAGTACGATTTATATATAAAAAAGCATGATAATGTGTACGTTAATAATAGACTTACTACTTATTCCGCTGTGCATTCTATATCATTGTTACTATATCCTAGATGAGCTAGATCTTGGTTTAACATTTAGGTTTTAGGGTTTTCGTCTAGGTTAGGGTTTAGGATTAGGGTTAGGGTTTAGGATTAATATAGTTCAAATGTTGTGCATTGGAAGCTTGTAAGTTATGCTAGAAAGGTGGTATGAAAATCCTTAAGAAAATAGAAGGAAATGAGCCAGTTTGAATTCGTGCTTTGTCAGATTGTACAATGAGCTCAAATGAGTTGTACTAGGGTTTAGGAACGAATTATATTCAAATATTATACATGGATAACTTGTACACTTGTCTTATAGGCTTGTACCTTTGTTTTGTATGTAAACATTACATATAGTTAGGGTTTTGTTATAAACGTTAACGTTTAAAATCTGTTTTGATATAACGTTATGAAAAGTACGTTAAATAGATAATGTATGGTAAAATGGATATTAAAACATATTGCTTGACATATTAAAACGTTTATTTGATATAAACGTTGATGAAATTGGCATTGGTAGGTTGCGTGAGCACGTTTACTTTGGATATGTAAGTTACGTTACATAATGGATGAGATAAAAATAGAAATTATTCCCGTAGAAATGGTTGCATTAATTTAATAGATGGAAATTACACTGAGGAAAATTGCATCTCATTTAATGGATGGATAATTACATAGAGGTAAATTGTGGGTTGTTATAAGACTCGAACTTGGTGAGTGGTATGTGCTTAAATACACATACCTTTTACCTTTAAAAACGAGCTGAAATAACCAAAAACGGACTTAAAACGCGTTCCCACGTAAATTCTGGTCCTCTTTTAGAGTTCCATCTTACTTTGACTATAGGGATGCGACTTTGTCTTAGTTGCTTGACTTTACGATCCATGATTTCTATTGGTTCTTCCACAAAGTTGGTTTTGTCATCAGGCGAAGCTCTTTCATTGGAATGATGAGGGATTCATCAGATAGGCATTTCTTTAAATTAGAAACGTGGAAGGTACTGTGGACATTACTAAGTTCTTCAGGAAGCTTTCCTCAGATAGGCATTTCTTTAAGTTGAGTTTGTATGCCACTATGCCGACCCTATCAAGGATCTTAAATGGTCCAATGTACCAGGGGTTAAGCTTTCCTCGCTTTCCGAATCGGATGACACCTTTCCGAGGTGACACTTTTAACATAACACGATCTCCAACTTGGAATTCCAAAGGCTTTCGCCTTACATTGGCATAACTCCTTTGCCGATCTCTTGCAGCTTGCAAGCGTTGTCGGATTTGTACTATCTTTTTGGTGGTTTCATGGATTATCTCTGGTCCTGTGAGTTGGACATCTCCAACTTTGGCCCAACAGACAGGTGATCGACACTTTCAACCATAAAGTGCCTCGAATGATGTTGCCTTAATACTAGTATGGTAACAAATGTATGTAAGATAAATTTATACAAGTGTAAGTGTCTCTCCCATTTTTCCAAAATCTATAACACAGGCTCGAAGCATGTCTTCGAGTGTTTGGATGGTTCTTTCACTTTGTCCATCAGTCTCGGGATGATATGCCGTACTCATGTCTAATTGAGTACCCAAAGCACTCTGCATTGACTGCCAGAATCTGGATGTGAAATGACTGTCACGATCCGATATGATGGATATCGGCACTCCATGCCGTGAAACTATTTCTTTTATATACAACCTTTTAAGGGTTTCTATACTATCTGTCTTGCTGGTAGGGATAAAATGTGCTGATTTGGTAAGATGGTCTACAATGACCCAAATTGTGTCATGTCCACTTGATGTTTTAGGTAGCTTTGTAACGAAGTCCATTGTTATTCTTTCCCATTTCCATGTAGGTATCTCTGGTTGTATTAGTAAGCCGGATAGCTGTTAGACATTATGCCTATAACTCTTAGTGCATGTAAACAACTTGACCAACATATTTCAGCGTGGATTGGTTAATGTGGCCACCAATAGAGTTTCTTTAGATCCTGATACATCTTGTCAGAACCTGGGTGGATGGAATACTTTGATTTATGAGACTCATGCATGATTAAGTCCCTCAAATTACCAAAGAGTGGTAACCAACTTCGATTCTTGATACAACGAGTTCCATCAGGACGTACTTCAAATGCTTTGTCCATTCCTCGTAGGTTCTCAGCTTTGATGTTCTCTTCGGAGTGAAGGGTCATGACTAATGCCCTAACACCCCCTTATTTGACATATAGCAGCGGAAGCTAAATTGGGGGATTACTTCATGAATCAACAATCATAATCATAGAAAACGACGCAAAAGAGACGTTTTGGAAAATTTAGTTATGATTCAATATTTATTTTAGAGTTTTAACAAAGGCGGTCCCAAACATTACATATGAAAACATAGAGTTTGAATGATAATAAGTTTGGACGTCCTCAAGTCCAATGCCACTCCGTGCCATAGGTTGCTCAATTACCTGAGATAAACATGCTAAAAAGGTCAACACAAAGGTTGAGTGAAATTCATCTCCGTTGGGAAATATAATAGTTGAATACAAGTCAATGTAATAGTAATAATTGCAACGAATACAATTATCATGGTAAACAATATTATATTATTGCACTAAGCTCATGACACCGAAGCCTTAAGTAAATGTTATTCATAAGTTGTTGCCCCAAGCGGGTGCTTTGCCAAACACCCGGAGTTCCTCAAATGAAATGCGTCCGCTGGCCATGTATGTACCAGAACCTGGACGGGGAAGTTCAGTCCCAATAGATCTATTCACGGCATTCACGCTTACTTCGCAAAGTAATTAACGGTTCATGATAGTGGGGCCTTATGGCAAATGGAGGTACTTAGGCAATAATATATCAGGATAGCATACAGTTGGAAAATACTTGTATTCATGTTTATAGCATGTATCTCCCTACGGAGTTTAGAAAACATGTAAATGTGGGACTATGAACTCACCTTGATAAGGTAGTTTGATTGATGTGACAATCCGTCAATTTCAGGTCGTTATTTTATTCTCGAGTATTAGTTATATTTTTTATTTTTATGTTGAGATTTGAACTCACGACTAACCGGGAGAATTAGGGCTTACATTTGTAATTTACGTGACGTTTACAAAGAACCGGCGAATTCTACGTTAAGCATCGACGCTTATATTTTCAAAATGCCGTAGAAATAATTTTATTACATTCGTTTTTATTTTTCGTGTTACGCGCATTTTTCGTATTTTACGTAAAATCTTTACGAGCAATGTTTATAATTATTATTCGTCTTGTACTCTACGTAAATTAAATTTTTAGAAAAATTACCCGTACGATGTAAAACTATTTTTATTTTGATCGTTTTCACTTCATGGTTCCGCCTTAACTCTCGTTATATTTTACGTTAATACCCGTTAGCCTCAAAATTACCTACCTATCATAAAATTTATACCCTAAATACTAATGTTTATAAAAATTCAAACCATAAAAGTATCACCAACACCCTTTGGTGGCGTGTCATATGGGGAGGGAAGGACTAGGACACTTGTCCTAGTCAAATGCATGGATTGCATGTACAATACTTATAAAAGTCTCAACTTACACATAGTTCTTTCAAAAGAAAAAAAAATCATATCACTCTTGTCTCTCCTCTTGTTCTTGCCGTACACCATTTCCACTCAAACACACCAAATCCATAAAATTTTGAAGATCAAACAACAAGAACACTAGTGAATATGACTACATAGTGTAATCCTTATATTTTTGAGGTGATAAAAGAGGTTTTTCAAGAAGGTTTTTACACAAGTTGGGGCTGAAGTTATAAGAAGGTTTTTATAAGAGTTTTGGGTAAATAAAATGTTGGTCAAAAGTATTTTTGGGTGAAGATTAAGCTTGGAGTTAAAGCCTTCATCAAGCTTGTTCTTATTTTGATCATTGTCATTGTACTACACTTTTCTTTGTAAAAATTTAATGAGTCTTGTTTATGTTTTTATTTTGATTTCCAAATTTATATGTATAAGTTGATGTATGATGATTCAAGGAATTAACTTGTAATGCATGCATAGATCTAGGTTAGATCTAACAAGAATGACCATTAAAACTAGTAAGAAAGATATAAAATTCATAGGCTGTAATGAACAGTAAGTTTTATAAAACTCAGTAGGTTTGAGGTTGGATTTGATATCATGAGGTCATAGATAAATCTCTTATGAACATTTGGCAAATTGGATGATTCCAAGAGAGTAAATAATGAATGAGTTATGGTCAAAACACTAAAACTAGTCATTCTGGACTTGCCTATACCGATTGTTGTAAAAGTATATTTACGAACTGAACCATTTAAAAAGTGAACGCTATGGGTTGTAGATAAAGTCATGTAGATTCTAATCAGTTGGATGGTCAATCAACTCTTTACGGTTTGTAAATGGCGTTAAAAATGGTGAAAGTGAAATTTCAGTCCGAAATTGTAACATGACCTTTATGTATAAAAGTAACCATAAGTATATTTATGACTAAAAGATGAACTAAAAGGGGTTTACATCTATAAAGTGGACTTAAATATGAAGCCAAACATATAAATATATAAATTATACTATTTATGGTTTATAAATTACAACTATTTTCGTAACACAAAAGTATACAAATTTTCTAAAAACCTGAACACTATATTATGTAAAATGGTTTTATGACTAAAACCCGAGGTGGTAGGACCCACTTCTTGGGAGTTTTAAAAGGCTAATAAACTGATAATAAAAGTATCCCGACCCTGAGAACCCAAAAACTTACAATAAAAGTCGTTTATGAGCTAAAATGGACCCGTAAGGCCTTATTGGGCCACTAGGCCCAATGAAACAAAATGGAATATATGGACTTAGCTTTAGGCCCAACTCACTTGGACACTATAAATGGGCTAAGACATGGTCTTAAAATGATAATATCATAAAGAGGCTTAATGGATCTTGTTACTGGGCTTTTGGGCTAATATGGACAATACTAGTTGAAATGGCTAAAAGTGGCAAATTAAAAACATGTAAAAGCTTAAGTTTAAAATACTTACATCATATAAACTTGATCATCATGTTAACTACATGTATACATATATATTTACTTTATTTATGAGTTCTCGTTAATTATTACCGACTAGAAACCTAAGACCCGTTACTAATTGTATAGGTCTTGGTTGATCGACTCGCCTACTCCCGATGTTCTTATTCATTTCGCTATTATCTTCCGACATCACTAGTGAGTTCATAGCCTCGAATTTTAATACTTTAATTATTTTATAAACCCGTGAGGGGGATAACATGCTTGTTTTTTAAAATAGAACACAAGGGACCCGAATGTATGCTAGTAGCCTTGATTATTATAAGTTAGCTTAACTCGCTAGATATAAGACCCGCGAAAATCATGAATTGTTAACTACCGGGTAATGATAGACGCTTATACATGAAATAGTACTATTTGGAGATTGCCACCTCCAATCCGTGACGATTGGTTATCGTCTCGTGTCGGGAAAATGACACCACAAATGCGTTGTATAGGGAGTAATATGCACTCATAGCGAGGGGGTATAGTGGGCATTTTTATTATATGGTAACGTTCAATGTCATGAGGCTTATAATAATCCCCCTATAACTTTGTCTGATCCACATCGTTATGTCTTGAGGATTTGAGAAATGATACTTGTGTTCGGAATTATTATATTATATAAAACTCTATGGATCACTCAACATTATTAGTTGACTGTTTGCATGTTTTATCTCAGGTCTTTGAGGTATTCGGTGAAGAAGATTTCGGAGAAGTATGATAATAAAATATTTTGAAGGCCCATTTAAAGAAAACCATTCGAAGAAAATATTTGAAAATGATGTATTGATTATGAAAATATTTGGGACCTATGTTGTGAAAACTTTTATTTGAATGGTTTATATTTAAAAACGTCTCTTTCGAGTGTTCTTCTATGCTTGAGTTATTGTATTAAGAGTAGCACCCAAATGACCCTCCGTGTGAGATTATAAAAATGGGGGTATATACAGTTGGTATAAGAGTTAAGTTATAGATGAACAAAAAGATTTTCCAAAAAAAAAATGACGAAAGATTTTTTGAAATCTTTTAACTATAACTGTAGCAAGCGAAATCTCCTAAATACCGATGGGGGGACATGAATGGAAGGATTTATTTAAGATATATTTTGGAAAAAATATTTATGTTCTATGTGAACCTTTTCATTTATTTGAATATAAATGTTAATTATGTAAATTATTTTAATACTAATACGTGATATTTCTACGACACAGATTGTATGAGAACCCTAATATCTTAACGAGCAGGAACGAAGCTATTCACGAAGGGACCAATTGTTCCGAGCCGAACTAGTGTGGATATCAGGATTCAACGAAATGGTTGACATTCCCGACGATATTGATTTGGTTGATTATGACGAAGAAGATCCTGAAGAAGATCCTGAAGAGGAACCCGAGGAAGATGTTGATATTGAGCTCGAGGATGATGCTGAGTTGATATTTCCTTATGAGGTGGAGGGTGACAAAACCCCGCCACCTGGAGATGTGTCATCTGATTCTGAGTCAGAGGACGAGGAGGTCGATGTTGTACCCGAGGCTACTGCTGGGACTATTACCCAAAAGCCTTATGCTATTCGCGACTTTCCGAGGGGCTTATTTGAGGTAGGAGAGTCATCTTCTGCTCGTGACTCATCTCATGTTGATGGATTAGCACCGTGGGCCTTAAGGCGTGATTTAGAGGCATCACGTGCACAAGCTAGAGTCATGGAGGCTGAGTTGGGTACGTGCCAAACTGAGATTGCTCTTCTCAAATCCAAGAATAAAATCGGGGAAAAAGAAAGGGAGTTACTTAATCATGATTTAGAAAATGTCGAGCGTGCTTTGGGTAATGTTCTCGAGAGGATGTCGGTATTAGAGAGTGGGGAGAATGCCACATTGAAGAAAAGATTGGCTGAGACTGAGACTAAGTTGGTGTTGGCTCGTATGGAGTGTGAGACTGCTGAGAGGAGGTTGCATGAGTCCCGAGTGTGGAATAAGATGTTTTACTTGGATATGGTTCGTATTGGGGCTGTTCCGAAGCCGCCATCTGATGATGAGGATACCGAGCGTCCGAGAAAGAAATCGAAGAACTCTACTTCTGATGGGACCGAGGGACCTTCTGAGCCACGTGGACCACCTAGTGACTCTTAGTAGATTAGTTTATCATTTGTAGTATCTTTTGTAAATCACTAACTAAACTGTGATGTCAGTTAGTAGAACTAGTCTATTGGAGTTGTATAGCATTAGATAGTGACATGTAATGTATGACAGTGTAACTTTAACTTGTGTGATTAATGAAATGACATATTCTTTTGTTCTAATTATATGTGTGGTTTGTTGTACTTTCTTTTCTTGTTTCTTCTAAATTGTTCCTTTTGCTTAATACAATCATTGAATGAATACTCATTATGATTTGATTTGTATTGTAACAGGGTCATGCCGCCAAAAGCAATGTCTGAGGCACGTATGCGCGAGGTTATTAGGGAACAAGTTGCCGCATCTATGGCTGAATTTGTGGCAAATATGAACCGCGGAGCCGGTGGTGCTGAAGCCGGTGGTGTTGGAACCGGTGGTGCTAGAGCCGGTGCTGCTGGAGCTGGTGGTGCTGGAGCCGGTGGTGTTGGAGTTGGTAGTGTTGGACCGGCAGCGCCTGAAATTACTGGGTGTACTTACATAACATTCATGAAGTGTAACCCACAACCTTTTAAAGGCACCGATAGGTTGCCGTTGGAATTTTGTCAATGGTTTGATGAAAACTAGATCTGTGTTCGTTATCAGTGATTGCAAGGAAAGGGTAGGTGACAATTTTGCAACTGCTACTCCATAGGCCGTGCGTTGTACTTGGGTGGGAATGGAAGGATTTGCTTCCATGGGTATTGATGCTGCTAATGGTACTCCATGGGCTGAGGTGAGAAAGTGGATGACCGAGGAATTTTTTCCTCGAAGTGTGTTGCCAAGGCTGGAGCAAGAATTGTATAACTTGAAGTTAAAAGGGACTGATATTGATGGGTATACAACCGAATTTACACGAATTGCCTTGTGTGTCCTAGGATTGGTGGAGCCTGAGAGGTGGAAAGTGGAGCATATATTCGTGGTTGTCGAAAGAATATACGTTGGTGATGTGACATCATCGGGCTTGCTTGGTATTTAATGAGGCTGTCCGTATGGCTTATCCTCATGGGACAATAATACAAGACAAGACTGATGAGGTTTCTGAAGGTGAAAAGAGGAAAGGTGAAGGGGATCGTGGTGGTCGTGGTGACAACCGACGCGATTACAATCGTTGGCAAAACCAAAAAAGGGCTAATGCTGAGCCCATGATCCAGATGCTGCACCAATAATGAATGCAAGTTTGTCCAAAGTGCAAGAATAAGAAGCATGCTGGGGATTGTTGGAAATGTGGTAAGTGTGGTAAGTTGGGGCACAAGACTGCTGCTTGTTGGAGCCTCGACAGAAAAGATGTGACTTGTTTTAATTGCAATGAAAAGGGTCACCGAAAGAGAGATTTCCCTAAGTTGAAAAAGAATGGACAAGGTGGAAATAACCGTGGAGCTGTTTACAAGTTGGGAGCTGTGGATGTTGCAAAGATCCAATTCGTTACTGGTATATTCTTACTCAATAATCGATATGCTACTGCTTTATTTGATTCGGGTGCCGATAAAAGTTTTGTGTCTATAAATTTTAGTACCCTTATTGATATAGAACCACTTGAGTTAGATACTTGCTATAAAGTTGAATTGGCTGATGGAAAAGTAGTAAGTACCAATAATGTGTTAATAGGGTGTACACTTAATCTTTTAAACCATTATTTTCCAATCGATTTAATGGTAATAGAACTAGGAAGTTTTGATATCATTATTGGGATGGATTGGTTATCACGATATGATGCCGCTATTTTGTGTGGAGAGAAAAAGGTTAGGATTCCCCTGGAGGGTAAGATGTTGGTTATCGAAGGTGATAGAAATAATTCCTGATTGAAGATTGTTTCTCGCATTAAGGCTCGAAAGTATATCGAGAATGGTTGTGAGCTATTCTTAGCTCAATTAACCAAGCAAGAATCGAAGGAGAAGTGATTAGAAGATGTTCCTGTTATCCGAGATTTTCCTGAGGTATTTCCCGAAGAATTACCTGGACTTCCGCCACCCAGGCAAGTTGAATTCCGTATTGATCTTATTCATGGTGCTACACCTGTGGCACGTACGCCATATTGTTTAGCACCATCCGAAATAAAGGAGTTGTCCAAGCAACTACAAGAGTTTTCGGAGAAAGGTTTTATTCGACCGAGCTCGTCACCGTGGGGAGCTCCAGTCTTGTACATGAAGAAGAAGGATGGATCATTCCGAATGTGCATTAATTACCGAGAACTGAACAAGTTGACGATCAAGAATCGATATCCATTACCAAGGATTGATGACTTTTTCATCTAGCTGCAAAGGTTCTAGTGTTTATTCGAGATTAATTATGGTCTGGTATCATCAACTTCGTATCCGCGAGGAAGACATTCCAATTACAGCGTTTTAGAACTCGTTATTGGAATTTTTGATTTTTCAAGTAATGCCTTTTGGACTGACTAATGCACCTGCAGTATTCATGGATTTGATGAATCGCGTGTGCAAGCCGTATCTTGATAAGTTCGTGATTGTATTCATTGATGACATTCTGATTTATTCCATAAATAAAGAAGAACATGGTGAACATTTGAAGACTATCTTGAATTTGCTAAGGAGCGAAAAGTTGTACGCTAAGTTTTCGAAATGTGATTTTTGGCTTGATTCCGTGCAATTCCTTGGCCATGTGATTGATAGTAATGGAGTTCATGTTGATCCTGCGAAGATCGAAGCCATTAAAAATTGGGCTGCACCGACTACACCAACGGAAGTGCGACAATTTTTGGGTTTGGCAGGTTATTATCGAAGGTTTATTAAGGAGTTTTCTCTAATATCCAAACCATTAACTAAACTCACTCAGAAAAATAAGCCGTATGTGTAGGGCGACGACGAAGAGGAGGCATTTCAAACATTGAAGCTGAAATTGTGTAGTGCGCCAATATTATCACTACCCGAAGGAAGCGAAGACTTTGTTGTGTATTGCGATGCGTCCCTTAAAGGATTTGGAGCTGTTTTGATGCAACGAGAAAAGGTGATTGCGTACGCCTCTAGGCAACTTAGAAAGAATGAAGAAAATTATACGACCCATGACTTGGAATTAGGAGCGGTGGTTTTTGCTCTTCGACTATGGAGACATTATTTGTACGACACTAAGTGTACGGTATACACCGATCACAAAAGCCTACAATATATTTTGGATCAAAAAGAGCTAAATATGAGGCAGCGTAGATGGATTGAACTTCTGAGTGATTACGATTGTGTTATTCGTTATCACCCGGGAAAGGCGAATGTTGTCGCTGATGCGTTGAGCAGGAAGGATAAGGAACCGATTTGAGTGCGTGCTTTAGTGGTGACGGTACATAACAATTTACCCGAGCAAATTCGGAATGTACAAGTTGAAGTGTGCAAGGAGGAAAATATTGGTGCTGAAGGATTTCATGGCGAAGGGGAGCCATTTGAAGTTAGATCCGATGTATGAAATGTCTGAAAGGATGAGTATGGTTATCATTATTTGGAGGATTGAGAGGCCTAATCATGTTGGAATCTTATAAATCAAAATATTCCATTCATCCTGGGTCGGATAAAATGTACCATGATTTGAGGAAGTTATACTGGTGGCCGAATATGAAAGCTGACATTGCGACATATGTCAGTAAGTGCTTGACATGTGCTAAAGTTAAGGCTGAACACCAAAAGCCGTCAGGATTACTTCAGCAGCCAGAAATTCCTGTTTGGAAATGGGAGAGAATTACAATGGATTTCATTACAAAGCTTCCAAGAACATCATCTGGATATGATTCAATTTGGGTCATTGTTGATCGATTGACTAAATCTGCTCACTTTATTCCGATGAATGAGAAGTATAAAATGGAGAAGCTTACTCGATTGTATTTGAAGGAGATTGTTTGTAGGCACGGGGTGCCCGTGTCGATTATTTCAAACCGAGATCCTCGTTTCGCATCAAGGTTTTGGAGATCTCTTCAAAAGTCATTGGGACGAATATAGATATGAGCACTGCTTACCTATCATGAGCCGATGGTAGAGTGAAAAGAACAATATAGAATTGAAGACATGTTGAGATGCTTGCGTGATTGGATCTTTTGGTAGTGGCTGGGATAAGCACTTACCTTTGGTTGAATTCTCATACAATAATAGTTATCACGCTAGTATTAAAGCTGCACCTTTCGAAGCTCTATTAGGAAGGAAATGTAGATCGCCTGTATGTTGGAGTGAGGTTGGAGATGCCCAACTCACGGGATCAAAAATGATTCGCGAAATGACAGAGATGATTGTGCAAATCAAGAACCGACTATTGGCTGCTCGTAGTAGACAGAATAGTTATGCGGATGTGAGATGTAAACCTTTAGAGTTTGAAGTGGGTGACAAAGTTATGCTAAAAGTATCACTGTGGAAAGGTGTTATATTGGACCATTCAAGATTTTATCAAGAGTGGGTCCGGTGGCATATAAACTGGAATTACCCCGAGAGCTTCAAGGAATACACAATACATTCCATGTTTTAAACTTAAGGAAATTTTATCGGACAAAGATCATATTATTCCTTTTGAAGAAGTAAGGATCGACGAGAAGTTGTGTTTCATCGAAGAACCTATCGAAATCATGGATAGGGGATGTTAGCAACTTAAGCAATGTCGGATCCCTATTGTTCAAATTTCGATGGAATTCGTGTGTGTACGGAATATACTTGGGAAAGGGAGGATCAAATGTGGAAGAAATACCCTCACCTCTTTGATTTTAACAAGAAAGCGGGCAACAAGATGAATTGATCTTCAGGGACGAAGATCCTTTTTAGGGGGAAATGCTGTGACAATCCGTCAATTTCAGGTCGTTATTTTATTCTCGAGTATTAGTTATATTTTTCATTTTTATGTTGAGATATGAACTCACGACTAACCGAGAGAATTAAGGCTTACATTTGTAATTTACATAACGTTTACAAAGAACCGGCGAATTCTACGTTAAGCATCGACGCTAATATTTTCAAAATTGCCGTAGAATATAAAATTATTAACATTCGTTTTTATTTTTCGTGTTACGCGCATTTTTCGTATTTTACGTAAAATCTTTACGAGCAATGTTTATAATTATTATTCGTCTTGTACTCTACGTAAATTAAATTTTTAGAAAAATTACCCGTACAATGTAAAACTATTTTTATTTTGATCGTTTTCACTTCATGGTTCCGCCTTAACTTTGTTAATTTACGGTTATACCCGATTAGTCTCAAAATTACATATCCTATCTTAAAAATTTATACCCTAAATACTTAAGTTTATAAAAATTCAAACCATAAAATTATCACCACCACCCTTTGGTGGCGTGTCATTTGGGGAGGGTAGGACTAGGACACTTGTCCTAGTCAAATGCATGGATTGCATGTACAAGACTTATAAAAGTCTCAACTTACATATAGTTATTTCAAAAGAAAAAAAATCATATCACTCTTGTCTCTCCTCTTGTTCTTGCCGTACACCATTTCCACTCAAACACACCAAACATAATTTTGAAGATCAAACAACAAGAACACTAGTGAATATGACTACATACTGTAATCCTTATATTTTTGAGGTGATAAAAGAGGTTTTTCAAGAAGGTTTTTACACAAGTTGGGGCTGAAGTTATAAGAAGGTTTTTATAAGAGTTTTGGGTAAATAAAATGTTGGTCAAAAGTACTTTGGGTGAAGATTAAGCTTGGAGTTGAAGCCTTCATCAAGCTTGTTCTTATTTTGATCATTTGATCATTGTCTACACTTTTCTTGTGGTAAAAATTTAATGAGTCTTGTTTATGTTTTATTTTGATTTCCAAATGTATATGTATATGTATGATGTATGATGATCAGGAATAAGAGGGTTAATGCTGCATAGAGCTAGGTTTAGATATAACAAGAATGACTATTAAAACTAGTGAGAAAAGTATAAAAATTCATAGGCTATAATGAACAGTAAGTTTTATAAAACCCAGTAGGTTTGAGGTTGGATTTGATATCATGAGGTCATAGATAAATCTATTATGAACATTTGGAAAATTGGATGATTCCAAGAGAGTAAATAATGAATGAGTTATGATCAAAACACTAAAACTAGTCAATTCTGGACCTTGCTGTACAAATTGTGTAAAAAGTCATATTTACGAACTGAACCATTTAAAAAGTGAAGAATATGGGTTGTAGCTAAAGTCATGTAGATTCTAAATCAGTTGGATGGTCAACCAACTCTTTACGGTTTGTAAATGGCGTTAAGAATGGTGAAAGTGAAATTTCAGTCTGAAATTGTAACATGACCTTTATGTATAAAAGTAACCATAAGTATGTTTATGACTAAAAGATGAACTAAAAGGAGTTTACATCTGTAAAGTGGACTTAAATATGAAGTCAAGGATATAATTATATAAATTATACTATTTATGGTTTATAAATTACAACTATTTTTGTAACACAAAAGTATACAAATTTTCCAAAAAACCCGAACTCTATATTATGTAAAATGGTTTTATGACTAAAACCAAAGGTGTAGAACCCAACTTTCTTGGGAGTTTAAAAGGCCTATTAAATGATAATAAAAGTATCCGACCCCGAGGAACCCAAAAAACTACAATAAAAGGCGTTTATGAGCTAAAATGGGACCTTTAGGAGTTATTAGGGCCACTAGGCCCAATGAAAACCAAAATGGACTATATGGACTTTAGCTTTAGGCCCAATCACTTGGAAACTATAAAGGACATAAGACCAGGTTTAAATAATAATATCCTTAAAAAGAGCTTAATGGACTGGTTAATGGGGCTTAATGGGCTTTTTGGCTAATATGCGTCAATATAGCTGATAATGGCTAAAAGTTGGCAAATTAAAAAAAACAATGTAAAAGCTTAAGTTTAAAATGCTTCATCATATGAACTTGATCATTCTTGTTAACTAATGTCTACATTTATATTTTACTTTATTTATATGTTCTCGTTAATTATTACGACTAGAAACCTAATAGGGACCGTTACTAATTGTATAGTCTTGGGGTTGATCGACTGCTACTCCCGAGTTCTTATTCATATCGCTATTCTCTTCGACATCACTAGTGAGTTCATAGCCTCTGTATTTTTAATACTTTAATTGTTTTATAAACCCGCGAGGGGGATAACATGCTTGTTTTTAAAAATAGAACACAAGGGACCCGAATGTATGCTAGTAGCCTTGATTATTATAAGTTAGTTTAACTCGTTGATGAAAAAGTCCCGCGGAAATCATGAATTGTTAACTACCGGGTAATGGTAGACGCTTATACATGGAATAGTACTATTTGGAGGGTGCCTCCTCCAATCCGTGACGACTAGCTATCGTCTCGTGTCGGGTAATGGCACAACGGATGCGTTGTATAGAGAGTAATATGCACTTAACGAGGGTGTATAGTGGGCATACCTTGTTGGGAAACATAGACACCAACATATTGATATGGTAACGTTCAATGTCATGAGGCTTATAATAATCCCCTATAACGGTGTCTGATCCACATCGTTATGATTTGATGATTTTTGAGAAACGATACTTGTGTTCGGAATTTACATTTATAAACTCTATGGATTCACTCAACATTTTTGTTGACGGTTTAGCATGTTTATCTCAGGTATAAGCTTGCTTATTTGGATGGGATGAAGTGCGGATATCGAAGGACGTGAGCTTGGTGAACTTTGTACATTGGATACAATGCTTTCAAAAGACAAATTGTCACTTTGCAACTTAATTGAGAATAAGTTTTATGAAAATTTAGTGGGACCTTGTAACTCTGATCTTTTAATGAAAATTTTATTAGTAAACGTTTCTTTTAAAGTCGTTTACCGTGACTCGTGTGCATGTATTATGAAGTAGCACCCCAATCGTTCTATTCCGTTGCGTATCGCATTTTGGGGGTGTTACATGTGTATCCTTGCCAAGCTTATGATATGAAACTAATCACGACCGAGCAAATGAGCGTACCAATTAAATGTTGCACCCTAGATTAGTTGAGTGATCTGAGTATTTTGATTTCCATATTTCGTGAGGAGCTTGGTTATGCACAGGTGATTAGAACAAAACGATGCTTAAACGGAAAAATCCTTAACTTCGGTAGGGATACATTTTCAAAACTTTTCTAAAGTCTACTTGAGGACAAGTAGGATTCAAGTGGGGGGGGGGGGGATATTTGATGACATCAAATAACGTCACTTTATAATATCATTTATCCCATCTGTTTTTCCCACTTTTATATAATTATTGCAAGATTTGGTACTTAATTGCTTTAAAGTTTATAAATGCAGTAATTCAGGAGTGTTTTGTGAAGATAAGCTAAAAGGCGCATAATTTAGAGCAAAAACGAATACATTTGAAGATTGCTGATTTCTGACCAATAAGCCGTATCCAGCAAAAGAGATACGTCATATCAGCGCCTCAACTTCACAAGAAAACACGCTTGACCAATTCCCAATACGGCGTAACACTCTGCTTCCATACGCCGAATCCATGCAGATAACTATTCAAAGATACGATAATAAATGTAACTTGGGAATGATATCACTAATTGATTAAGAACGTAGCACGCACTCTAAGGAATCTAGCCCTATACGCCGTATTGGCCTAGCCAGATACGGCGTATCGAGTCTTTTTTAGACACTATAAATAGAAGACTCAAACATGAGTTTTCGAGTACGATAACCTTCCGAGTCTAAATCGAAACCCATATTCTTTTAGGTCATACCCGTGTACCGCCGTTCATTCCAAGTGACCATACTTTTGACGTATACTCTTTACCTTATCATCAAGGTGAGTTCATAGCCCCACTCTTTTACTCGTTTTGAATAAATGTTTTATAACTTGGGGTGAGAAACATTGCTTGCTTTTAAAACTGGACACAAGTACTTTGCGTGAGATTTTCCCTGTTTACGTGTTGCCTAAGTAGCGTTTAGACCACTACTGCCCCACTTATCATGAACCGTCAATTTCTCGACTGGAGGACCGGTCGAGGGAGCGCGAATGAGTAAATAGATCTATTGGGACTAATTATCCCTATCCGGGTGAGTAGCGCTCACTACCCACGGGGTGCCCGATAAACGGATATATACCATGTCGAACTTAAGAAGGTAGTCTTGGTCAGATACCTCGGGGGCTTGTTTCAACCTAGCAATGTACTGCTATAAACGTAATTAGCTTCGGTGTCATGAGCTTAGCGCAACGTAAATACCTTTTTATGTGAAGTTGTATTTGTTATAACTGTCGCATACGTGTTGATAACTTGTGGTCCACTATAATAACGTTTGAACTAAACCTATGAATTCACTCAACTTTATGTTGACCGTTTTAAGCATGTTTTTCTCAGGTGCTTAGCATGGATGCTGTTGATTGACTTATGTGGAGTCTATATGCCTGTACCGGTTTACCAGAGATTTATCTATGTTTTAAATACCGTTGTTGAACTTATCTAAGCTTCCGCATTTTAACTTGAATCTTTTGAATTTAATCGATGTAAAACTTATTATTATTATCTTAAATTTATGCAACGGTGTTTATTTTCAAAACGTACCCTTAGAGGTCGTTCTTTATGCTTTGTACTTGAGATGATCAATCAAGTCACGCCTCCGGACACGTGTTCCGTCCAGGCCCCGTCTGGGGGTGTGACATAACCAGTATATAATTAACATAGACTAATTAGGACTAATTAAAATACCGATAGAATATAGGATTAGTGTTTCACTCTTAGTGTTTGACACCCCACTTACCGCGAAACTCCATCTTGACCGGGTACACAGCTCGTTGAAGTGTTGTTTTTAGTTTGTCGGCTAAATATAAATTTAAAACTTGATAATCAAATAATTGATCCTACACGACAGCACATCACCCTTACAGGTGTCCGACCAAAGACCACCTAACTAATTTCGAAATGATATACATCCGTTGGCTTGTACAGTCTGTCAAGTACCCGACCAGTAAGAATTACCAAACCTGGATAGGGATTATTAGTCCCAATAGATCTATTTATTCACTCGCACTCACTTAACCAGCCAGTCGGTTAAAGGTAATTAACGGTTCATGATAATTCGGGAAATAATGGTCTAAACGCTACTTAGGCAAACGTAAATAGGGAAATTCTCACGTATAGTATTTGTGTCCAGTTATAAAAGCAAGCAATGTTTCTCACCCCAAGTTATAAAACATTTATTCAAAACGAGTAAAGAGTGGGGCTATGAACTCACCTTAAGCAAATGGTGAAAAACTAATTCAACAAAGAGTATAACGATATCGAACGACTCTAACCGCGACCTAATTAAAAGACGCGCTTCAGAAACGAGAATAAATATCAAAACATTGAACACGACGCTTATAAAGGAAATAGACATCCATAAGTGTTTGTTCTTTAATTTGTATAAAAACGTGTCTTTACGAAATTATAAGGTTTACATTTAAGTTACGCCATGTTTTACAAAAAGTTCTATTTTCGGAAAGATACTATTTTTAGAAAGTTTCTATTTTAGGAAAGTTTTTAGTTCCGGGACGTTAATAGCATCCCCTAATATACGATGATTCCATTTTGCCTAATCGCACTAGCGAAGCCTAAACACCCACTTTCTAAGTCCGTCTCGCTAATAATACCAAAAGTTACCATTTTTAGAAGTTTCCCGTTTTAGTAATCCCGATATTTTGTTTGTAACATTTTAAATGTTCCTACTTTATTTACTAATGTTATTACTTGTTTCGCCAACGTTTTAAAGGCTCAAAACATCCCGAAAGTGTCCGAAACCCCATTTTTCAATTCCTAACAGCAAGCTAACAAGTTATTTTTTCGAAAAGTGTTCCAAAATTTATTTTGCATAACTCAGCCGTTTAAGTCCATTTTTAGCGTTCGAGATATGAAAACCTATCCATTCGACACGAGCTATCCAAAAACTACCTTCTCAGCTAATGAAAGCATTTTTAAGTGTCCTAAATCCTCAAAATAAATTCGGACCAGCAAGCATTATTTTTGAAAATGTACCATAGACTTGACCATAGACTCAACCATAACACTGCCATAGTGCCTTGTCTAACCTAAACTCTTTTTCACCAACAAAACCACTCTTAATCTCTCCTAATCTCAACCTCATCTTTGTTGCAACACACAAAATCACTCATTCTTACCAACTAATAAAACTTATATCAAAATACTTCCATCTTTAAAAGAAATCACAAAACTTATTTCACTTTTCTTTTATAAAGGTTTCATAAACACATGGATATTTTTTTAAACTTGATCAAAGATCATAAGAAAAGAAAGAAATGAAAGAAAGATCAAGAACACACTTACAAGATGAGATTAATCAAGAAAACACAAGATCTAACTATAAAAACCTTAGATCTTTAAAACCCAACAACAAATCTTGAAAACCCATTTAATAAATCAAAACTCTAACTTATGAAAACTTGAGTAACTCTTGAAATCAAATAAACCCTTCTTGGAAACAACTTAGATGTGATTACAAATGAGTTTGGAATACTTGAATATTGGAGAAAATCAAAGTTATGGAAACCCTAATAAGGGTTGGTTTGGCCGTGGGTTTCAAGGGCAATAGAGGAGAAGAAAGAAAAATTTTAGAGGCTTAGTATGTGAAGTGAAACCCTAAAGTGTGAAATGGTGTAGTATATATAGCCAAGGTTTAAGGTTTAGGAACAAGTGTTGTAGTGTTTAAGTGACCAACACACACAAAAAGTGTGTGTGTGTGTATAATCAGCTAGGACAAGCCACAAGGACCATGGGTTCAAACATTTTGGGACCAAGACCAAGTTCAAGCCACATGAGAAATAAAATGCATATACTCTTCCTTTTGCTAGTGGTTTAGTGGTCCTCCTATGTGCAAGGTAACAAAAATGGTGTAAGTAAATGTTGGTTGTATGGGAGGGTGAAGACAAGAGTGTCATTATCCATGTTTACATGTATGTGATCATGATAAGAATTCAAATTATGTGCCTCCTTTTCTTTTGAATTTGAATTGAAATTTTGAGGTCTAGGTGGATGAAATTTCGAAATTTTGGTAAGGATATTAATAATGGTTGATATTTTTAGTTTACATGCAAAGGTGGTGAATTTCCAGGGTTTCGTTTGACATAAAACGCTAAAAACATAAACTCACGCCAAAAATATAAAAATCGCAAACAGAAATATTTATAAACCACGAGATGACATAGAATTACTTTATTAAGTATAATTCATGTAGACTAAGCTCAGTCCGACGTCGGAACGCTTCCGATGATAATTTTCAGTTTTACGCTGGACAACTTTCCGGATTAACTTCAAATCAACATGTAACTTATAAAAGTTAAAATAATGAACGGAAATGATAAAAATATTGACCGGAAATTTATGGAGTGGTACAAGCGACATCTTTGACCCGACAACATTTGACCCATCCTACTATTTCACTCCTTTAAGCCCAATCACAAAATGACCACCCCATTGTTAAAACGACATCATTTTGGCGATAAATGATGTTGTTTGTTTCGCTATTCTATATAAGGGGTTGTTTCTTTTTTTCCTGTTTGAAAAAGGTATCTTTTTGTATAATGACGTCTGTTTCTAGTCGGGTCCTATATGAAAAAATCATGTTTCTTTTTTTTCTTAATGACAAATATTAGAAAATTAAAGAACTATTTTAACCTTTATTTGAATCAATGCTAAAAACTTGAAATTAAATAACAACTTCTATATTTGCATAATCGGTACCCAAAATTCTTGAATGGCCATGTTCGAGTTGGATATCAAACACAGATCTTACATTTCTTATAAATAAAGAAATATTGTATAATTGGTTTATCAAACATAAAATATATTAAAGAAAAAAAACTCTATTTGATAACCATCTTCCTCATACCTATGATTCCACCATTAAAGAAAGTAATAGAGGCCGGGGCACCGGTGGTGATGGATGTCACTAGGAAGGAACATGATAGTTAGAGCATCAGTGGTGATAAAGGTCGCTGGGAAGGATAGTCGGAGCACCGATGGTGATGGAGGTCGGAGCACCATTGGTGATGGAGATCGGAGCACCGTTGGTGATGGAGGTCGCTAGGAAGGAACATGATGGTGGCAATGGAGGATTGAAGAGTTTTGTGTTGAATTTTGATAGTGGGTAAAATAGAAGATAAAAATATTGAGGGTATAAAAGTGTCCTAGATAGGAAGGGGGAGAGATTTTACACCTATTGACATTTAGGATAGGATTAGGATCCTCTCATGTTCAAATTGAACATGAGAGGGTAAAGTTGAGGTTATGTGAGTGAGATGTTTATTATTTAACAAATTTGAGGCCCTACAATACATAAATTATTATTTTCTTTCACTCACATAACCTCAACTTTACCCTCTTATGTTCAATTTGAACATGAGAGGATCTAAATCCTTTAGGATATTAGTTTGAGATAGGCAAAAAAGAAACAAAAAGACAATCCTAAGTATGAAAAAAAATGTTATCAAAAGGCCTATTAAGCCAAAAGTAAACAGCCCCTAAGAGTAATTATTAATATGGATTGGTTATCCAAACACCCCTAAACGTATTATGTTTATTGGTCTACTATTCTTATGCAAAACACGGATCTATAAGGATCTATGAAGAACAAGTTTGCACAATTAACCTATTGACCAATTGTTTGTACTTTTCAATGTTTATAAATCTTATTATCAATGAATGAAAGATTTATAAGGGCACCTGGTTGTTTGCGGAATAACAAGCGGGATGTTGAATGACAAACTATACTCCCATTGTTCAAATCTAGCTTGTGAACCAACGGGAGGAGAACCCTACCACTAAGATATTACATTGTGTTTTTCTGTAAAAGAATTCTTAAACTATCTCTAACTACTAGCCACATATATATAGTAGGAAAGTGAAGCTTCCTTGAGAAGCTTCACTAAAGTATTAAACTAATAGTTATTTTAACTATTAGCTATAAAGCTACTTTAATACTTTATGTCTTCCTTTTTTCAACCTTCAATAAAGTACAAGTCACCCTTTTATACTTTTTGTCTTCTATGCTTTTTGCCAAATAGGAACTTCCCGCTAATACTTTACGTCTTCGTTTAGAGATTGTCTTTAGGGAGACAGTGAGTTATTGCCGTCACTCACTGACCCTATCATCCTGATCTTGGTTCTTTACATCACTTGCTGAGATCCGCCTCAGGTTGTGACGAGTCTATCTTGTAGACTCTAAAGAACACTCGAGGATGACTTACCGAACTTACTTAAGTTTAGTGGCTTATTTTCTACTTAGATACTTTTCATACAAATCCTGTACATGGGACAATCAGGCATTAAATTAGCCTAACAATCTTCCCCTATTTGAATAGAAAAGTAGCTAGAGAAAATTGAGTATTAAGTAATTCATAAAAGGCATCTCTACATACTGAATTACAACAAAGAGTACCAAATGTATGTAACTTCTCGAGTTATCATCTTCTTTAGTTCAAGTCGTCCGCTGACTTGTTTGGTATTGATTCTTTGTTGTTGTTGTTGCTGCTGAACTTGTTCATACAAAGAACTACAATCTCTGATCCTTTTTCTCTTTATGTATTGAACCACTCCCTGATGCAAACTCTGTAGAACCCTCCTAAAGTATATATATGCTTTTTCCAATGTAAGCATATGCCACCACCATGCATATTAATAAAGTAGCATATCATTTAAGTGCTGGTTCATTTACCATATTTAGCGGAGTGGACCAGTGGTCGTTTCAGCGACCATATTCAAAGATCAGAGACTTTTTAACTTCATTGTAGCACAGTAACCATCCTCAGGGACTTGGCTCAATCAACCATATTCAAACATTTTTAAAGTCCCTGAAGGTTTTGTGTTTGTGGTTTTGTTTGGTTTCTAGTATGATGTTTGGCTTCAGCTAATGAACACATGGGTATCCTTGATAAGTGTGTTCTCTCCCCCTCAAAAGTTGCAATACAAGCAGCTTTTAATCGTTACACACTCTCTGGAAGACGCCCCTTCAGGTTTAGCCCGAAACTTCATAAGCTTGCTGACATGGTTCAATACCATGTTCAGTGGTGAAAGGTGAAAGGGTTTAAAGGTTTCAATTTTGGTTCAACGAACGGGTCGTGGGTTGGATTCTCTTGTTTTGAGTTAGGGGTGGTTCAGCGGGCTTATATTATGTTTGATGGGGACCAAGTTGTGGTGATCAGTCATTTACTTGACATGTATTCCCTAATAAATACAAAAAACCCCGACAAACAAATTCACTAAAGATAATACCTTTGAAGTCCAAGCTCACAATTATATCTTAGTTTCTCACCGAATACCTTATTTTCAATTCAAACAACCCGTGATGTTTCATCAACCCCTATATGCAATCGCTGACTAACCATCATTCCCTGATTAACCAGTCGACTTGTACGTAAATGTTTTGCTGTCAGGAGTGGATCAGCGAGTTTGGTTCAGGTATACAAGGGTTCGTCAAAACCTCTGATGGTTCATCAAAACCTTTGATGTTTCGTCAAAAACCTCTGAAGGTTATCAAACCTCTGATGGTTACAACCTCTGATGGTTACAACTTAGTGAAGTACATCAGACCCCTGGGAGTGCGCGTTGTAAATCCATGATGTTAGTACGCTGATGAGAGTACGGGATCAGCTACAAAACAACCAACCAAACATCCCTAATCCATCTCATCAGATGTCAGCGACTCAAAGTCCCTGGTGGTATATTTTTAGCGGTTAGGGGGTCAGGATCAGCGGTTGGACACGGTTCTCAGATCAGGAGTTTCTTTGACAATCCCGAAACATAAAAAATACCCCTGATGCACAAAGCCATATTGTCAACGATTCACTCAGCGGGCTTGGCTCAGCGACCGTTTGTCAGCGAGCTTGAGTCAGCGAGCATGGGTCAAAGACCATGTGTCAGCGTGTTCAACTCACCGATAAAGCTTTTATTGATGATGTGTTCGCTGATTTTTATCAGCTCCCGTATTAGCTATTGTTTTAATTAGCTTTTGAATAACCAACTAAACCCACTAATCAAACACAGCTCTCCCTCTTTTTTTGCTTGCCATAAACTCATTCAAACTTTTTCAGCCGTAAACCATGTCAGGCTAAGCTTGAGACAATTAAAACATCTTTGAGTTTCCAGAGTCACAATCATCCTACTCATCCCCACTGATATATCAGTCTCACAAAAATCATCTAACCTACTCAGTAACCCGTAATCAGTAACCCATTGATGTTCGATCATCTTATTATTTGCTTAGCTCATTTATTCAGTACACCCTGATCCTAATAAATCAAGTCAGGTTCAACCCAAAAAGAATTACAGGGAAAACACATTAAAACCATTTCAAGCCTCTCGAACCACTTCTTTTCAGATCCTCATACCCTATTTTAGCCATAATCCCTTTTTTATCAGTTAACTCATATTTTAGCAACCCATTATCAGGCTAAGCCGCACACCATTACAACCCATCTTTGAGTCTCATCATCAGATTCATACCAAAACCAACATCCCTTTAGATGATCTATCCTAACAATACATCTTCATTTAAGACGAACAACCCATTGATTCTCTAAATCGCCTCATCAACGACCTTATTTCCCACTAATTTTCTAATCGGTTTCTTCAAAACACGACTAACCCATTTTGGCTAAGCCTGAAACAAACAACCCTTTTCATCTTAAATCTAGAACAACCCTATTCAATCTTTTAACCTTTTCCATATACTATTTGACAATCCACTCCCGCTACAGTCGGGTGTAAAATTAACAAGGACAGTGGATGAAAGGATTGTTTTTCTTTGTTGAATGAACCCAAAGTCGCCAGCCCAGCCCTTACGGTTTCCTTGGGAGGTAGAGGAACAACGTCCTTACAAATGGGTAGGCCAATGGCAGATATGGAGTAAAGGACAGGGGTTTATCCTACCATGAAAGTGAAAAGGCGATGGTCTTGGTCTCTACTTCAACATCTGCTGTATACCAAAACTCCTTGAGGTATTCCACATACATTGCAGAAGGTTGAAGGGTTAGGGCCTTATTAATGAAACAGTTTGATAGAAAACTGAGCATGGGTCTGTATAACTCGTTTGAGTGCCCTCCTTACACTTAAAATTGACCTTTGATGATGGTAGAAGTTGTGATTGTTGTGAAGATGTGGATTCTGAAGACATTTGATTAAAACTTTGATTCAGCTTTGATGAAAAGGTTTATGTGAGATGATAAAAATGGAGGTTTTAGGTTTTTGAGTGAGTAAAAAATGATGTATGTGAAAAAAGGTGAACAATTTATACCACAAAGAATTTTATAAGTTTAAAAATAAAATCGATTTGAAGTCCGCATTAAGTGTGAGTGGTAAAACTGTCACAAAACGTGGGTCCCCATGACCCTTCGAGTACTGTTATTTCCACATTTTCCGAGAAAGTTGGTAAAACCTTTTGAGTAAATCTTAAATTAAATATTGAGAATGTTTGTCTTTCAACTTGCTAGTTACATTTAAGTTACCTTAAACCATTTAATATTCAAGTCAGAGAATCACTTAAAGCCCTTTTCTTATCAGATACCTATTTTTCAATATTGAGCATACCCAACTCAGCTACCAATCTAGTAAAGCTAGGCTCAGCTAGAGGTTTGGTAAAAATATTAGCCAGTTGCAAATCAGTGGGTACAAAATGAAGCTCAATATCACCTTTTAAAATGTGGTCTCTGATGAAGTGATACCTGATGTCAATATGTTTTGTCCTAGAATGCAACATTGGATTGTTTGATATGGCACTAGACAACTTGTTATTTATCACAATATGGGCACCTTGTCAGTAGAGAACATCATAGTCAGGCCAGCGACACATTGATCCAGAGGACTTTGAGGCACAGCATCCAGCAGCTACATACTCAGCTTAGCTAATAATATTGCCACAGAGCTTTGCTTCTTTTTGCACTCCAACATACTAACTCCCCCTCCAGTAATCTGACAATCCTCATGAGGTAATCTTCATCTAAGGTTACATCCCAGCGTAGTCCTGAGTCAGATTAGCTTTAGATCAAATCTGATCCTTTTGGATACTAGAGGCCAAGATTTGGAGTTCTTTTGAGATACCTGAAAATTCTTATTTACAATCAACAAGGTGGTGATTTCTAGGGTATGCTTGTACCTACATATAGAACAAGTGGAGAATAGTATATCAAGGCCTGCAGCTTTGAGGTACATCAGTGACCCTATCATGCCTCTGAACAATGTCTCATTAACAGAGACCCCTGACTCATCAGGGCCCAAATTGTTTGGAGAAGCATAGGGCATTTCACTGAGGCACATCGGCTAGATTCATACTTTTTAAGCAAATCCATAACATATTTTTTCTAGACAAATAAGATTTCCTTTGAAATCTGTTTGTTATTTGCAAACTCAGAAAATAATTAATTCACCCATCATACTTCATTCATACTTTTTAGTCAACAGCTTCCTAATTGTTTTGTTTAATTTTGAATTGGTTGACCCAAAAATGATATCATCCTACATATATCTGTACAATAATGAAATCCACCTTAGTCAATAGATAAAAAGAGTGTTGTCAATGGTACCTCTGACAAACTTGTGCTGAATAAGAAATTTTGAAAGAGTTTCATACCAGGGGCTTGTTTTAGCCCATAGAGAGCTTTATCCAACTTACAAACATGATTAGGATATTCACTGCTTTCAAACCCAGGAGGTTTTTAAACATACCTCCTCTGAGATTTTTTCCATTCAAGAATGCACGTCTTTACATCCTCTAATACACCATAAAACCCATTTAGGATGCATAAGCAAGAAATATCCTGATGGCCTTCAGTCTTGCAACAGGTGCAAAGGTTTCTTCATAATCAATCCCTTCCTGCTGATTATACCCCTGAGCAACCAGCCTTGTATTGTTCTTATTAACTATCCCATTCTCATCCATCTTGTTTTTTCAGATCCATTTGGTCCCATTGATGGTTTTACCATGAGGTTTTGGAACCAAGGTCCAGACATTGTTTCTTTCAAACTGATTTAGCTCTTTTTGCATAGCAATAATCCACCCTTCTTCTTCTAGAGCTTCAAAAAGCTTCTTGGGTTCCATTTCAGAGAGATAATTGACATAGAGACATTCAGAGGCTGAGGCAGCATCTGAGTCTCTGATCCTACTTCTGGTTGTGATACTAGCAAGAGGTTCACCAATGATGTTCACAAGTTCAATGTGTTTTTCTCTTGACCATCTATCTTGAGGAACTAGGGTTTAAAGGATGACTTCAGCTAAGGGTGATATAGTTGGTGAGGGTTGGACATCACTAATTGGTTCAATAATGACATTGTTTTAAGGTTCAGCTGGTTCAAAGAGATCAGCTGATTCCGTTTGATCAGGTTTATTGAGAGCTGGGTGATTGTCAGCCTCAGTGAACTCAGGAGGATCTTCAGAGATGACAGATTCCTGAAGAATGGGTGATTCAGAGGGTGTGGTGTTTTCATATGCAGGAATGTAGGGAAAATACCCAGTATTGCCAGGCCATTGAGTAACTTCGCTCATTGGTTTAAGGAATTCATCATATGGAAATGATTTGTTTTCATTAAAGTTGATTGCATCACCTTCTGTGCTAGATTGAGAGATGGCTTCATCATCTTCACAGAATGTAACATCAACTGTTTCTTCCATTTCTTTTCTTCTGATGTTGGTCACCCTGAAATCTTTAGCTACTAGAGAGTAGCCAAGAAAGAATCCATCATCAGCTTTTTCATCAAATTTTCCTAAATGGTCCCTATGATTGTAAATATGAACAGGACACCCAAATACATGGAAAAAAACAGATTTCAGGAGATTCTCCCTCTGACACATCATATGATTGTCTTTCCCATGCCTTTTTACAAAGATGTATCTGTTTGTGTATAGCAGCAGTGTTGTACTCCCCCCCCATCCTCTCCCCAGAATTGTTTAGGGAGTTTTGCACTATTTAGCATAATTCTGGCTGCTTCAATTAGTGTTCTGTTTCTTCTTTCAGCAACACCATTTTGTTCAGGGGTACAGGGAGAAGAGAAGTTATGAGATATACCCTTTTTATCACAGAATTCTTCTAGCTTATGGTTTCTGAACTCTGTTCCATTATCACTTCTCAGCTCTTTTACCCTCACTTCATTGAGGGTTTCTATCTTTCTGATAAAAGACATGATACAGTCAGCTGCATCACTCTTTTTCTTAAGGAAAAATATCCAGGTGTACCTTGAGTACTCATCTACAATGACAAGGGTATATTTGTTGTGGCTAATAGTTTGGGGTTTTACAGGTCTAAACAAATCTATGTAAAGGAGATGTAAAGACCTGTTGATGGAAAATGATCTCTTAGTTTTGAAAGATGCTCTGTGATGCGCTTCCCTTTCTAACAAGCTGAACAGTTTTTGTCTTTAGAGAAAGTTAGAGATGGAAGCCCAGAGACAAGGTTGTGTTTTGCAAGGTTGTTTATGTTCTTGAAGTTGAGGTGAGACAGTCTCTTATGCCAGAGCCAATATCGACTGGGGGGAGGCCTTGGCAAAGAAACAGGCATTGCTTTCTTTATTGAAAGATAACATATCAATGACATAGACATCTCTTCTTCTGAGAGCAATGATGACAACTTCATCATTTTGGTTGTAAATGGTTCCTTGAGTCTTGGTAAACAGAACTATGTAGTTGGCATCACACAACTGACTGATGCTGATCAAGTTATGTTTCAGACCATTCACATAAGAAACCCTGGTAAAGGTGATTCCATTACAGTTCACTGAGCCATACCCTTCTGTGTCTCCTGAATAATTGTAACACCCCCAAAATCAAGTAGCTGCGGAATGGTAACATTGGGGTGCTACGTCAAAGTACAACAATCAAGATATAGGAAACGACCTTAAATGGACGTTTTAAGATTTATTCAAAAAAACGAGTAAAGGAAGTGGTTTGGCGCTATGAACTCACTCTTTTTACGGGTAGTAAATCAAGGAATCATCAGGATAAAAATACGGATTCTTCACGTTCTGAGCGACAAAAGCCTATCCTTGATAGGTCGTCGTTTAGATGATGTACAACAAATAACGCTTAACGCAAGAACTGATCATCCAAGCACAAGTAGACACGGCGTATCTCTTTTTAAAACATGATTTCGGAAAGTTATAAGTTTTGACATGGTCTCGACACTTCAAAAATCTTTAGAAAATTATTTCGTCTTTTAGTGTATTTCGTCTTTTAGTGTATTTCGTCTGTTAGTGTATTTCGTCTTTTAGTGTATTTTGTCTTTTAGTGTCCCGACACATCAACGTTGACTCGATAACTAAAAATGTTGACCTAAACCCGATACTTTACGTTTTTCTAACATTTTATCATAAGTTGATAATAAAATAAAATATATTTTTAGACTGCTTTTAACAAATTTTACGAAAAATTTAGGCATGACCTTTCTAATAAAATATAGACTTTCTCAGTTTTATAAATTCTAGTCTTGTGACAAACTATCTTATTTTACAAAGTACAGTCTTTTATTGACTCGCACGTATATACGATATATTTCGACAAAAACACCTCAAATATTGCAACAAGTCCGTTCTAAACCTAAACCTCTTCGACATTCAACTTACGCTTATAACAAATCCAACATCTAACTTAATCTTTTCGCCAAAACATTATTTTAACTCAACATAAATTAAATCTTTAAATAAAACGTATGTAGCCGTTAATAATAAGCAATTTTATATATCAACATAATCACAATAAACTTTTTAAATGCAAAGTACAACTATTTTTATTTTCTTCCATTTATAAGCAATAATATTATCACTTTGAGACTTGTGGTTTTATAGAAAAATAGATAATGATTTTTTTTACGACGTTCCTGATTTGCTACACCTTGTTCGGAATGATCTACGAATGCAAAAAGTTTCACTGATTATGAAATTTAAAGATGACTTACAAAGAAACACGACGAAAGGTAGATTAGAAATAAAAAACAACCCAAACGTTGTTTTACAAATTACCCGGATGATACATAACAATCAACACGAACAATATATCTTCAAGTGGATTGTCAAAAAATCAAGATGAAGTGATTTGGGATGGGTCTTTGTTTTGGTATCGGAACAAAGAGAGAAAGAAAGGAAAAGATATTGAAAAATATTTATATGTGTGTGAGGGTGAGAATGAAGGATGAACAATATGGCGAATTAGGTTTGTTAGGAAGAATTTTACACCACACATACACATAAACTTAATGTGAGCCGTTGGGCAAGGTGGACAAATACATAGGGGAGCCATATGATTCCATCCTATCCATAAACTTTCTAAGTATAGTCTTGTCCAAGTTTACAGCAAGTTTGTTAGTGATTTGATTTTGAAATTTTGAATCCTATGCTAGTATGTATGTGTGTGACCGGTTGGATAAGTGGCAAAAAGGGGGGACCAAAATATTTTTCAACATTTAGGAATTGCTAGTGCTCTTTGAGAATTAATTTCCAAGATATAGCAGACATTGTACATAGTATAACTTAATTTCTTAAGCACGTACAATACGAAAAACAAGTAACGGTAACACACGAAAAACTCTAACGAATTTTAAATTCGCTTTTAAAAACATAAAAACGCGGATATTGCCAAATACTACAAGTTTGGTGTCCCAGGTTCGCTCTCGGAAGATGATTCTCAGATAATAACGGAAACAACTTCCCGGTTTAATCGGTAAGCTAAATCGAAACTATTGTATAAATCAATTGCTACCACGGGAACCGGCTAACTTATTGAACGGAAATTCTCGGGTGTCACATTCTTTCCCCGTTAGATGAGCTTTGTCCCCAAAGCTTAGGTCGCAACATCTGCAGCGGAGTTGCAGAGTTGGTGAAAAGGTTCGGGTATTTCTTTTGCATTTGGTCTTCACGCTCCCAGGTGAACTCAGGACCTCTCCTGGAGTTCCAGCGCACTTTGACAATTGGAATACGACTCTGCTTCAGACGCTTGACCTCACGGTCCATAATCTCGACAGGTTCTTCAATGAAATTTAGTTTGTCGTCAACTTGGATCTCATCCAATGGTATAGCAAGCGGTTCATCAGCCATGCATTTCTTCAATTTCGAGACGTGAAACGTACTGTACTCACTCAAACTTCTCTGGGTGTTCTAGACTATAAGGCAACGGTTCCCTACTTTGCTATGGATCTTAAAAGGTCCAATATAACAAGGGTTAAGCTTTCTCCGTTTGCCAAAACATATCACTCCTTTCCAAGGAGACACTTTCAACATGACCCTTAATCTCCTACTTGAAAAAACTCAAAGAGGGTTTTCGTATTACATTTGGCATAGCTCTTTTGACGATCACGGGCGGCGGCTTGGTTATGGCTCTTGATTTGAACAATTATTCTCGGTTGTCTCGTTGGATGATCTCTGGGCAAGTGAGCTGACTATCTCCAACTTTAGCCCATCAGATAGGTGATCGCTACTTGCGCCCATACAATGCCTCAAACAGAGCAGCCTTAATGATGGTATGGTAACTGTTGTTATATGAAAATATCTTACCATCGGTAGTGTTTATCCCAACTTTCCAAAGTCGAGTACACAGGTACGTTAACATATTTCTAACGTCTGAATGGTTCTCTCACTTGGACATGGTATCTGGAGTGATAGCTTTGTACTCATATCAATCGAGTACTAATTGCTTTAATGGTAGAGACTTCCAAAATGTGAAGTATAATTTTCCATCGCTATAGAGATGATCGAAAACCGGTACTCCATGCTTTGAGATACTTCCTTCAAGTATGTCTCTCAATTTTTCCTAACGGTCATCCTCTTCTCATAGGCATGATCATGGGCAAGGATTTAGTGTGACGATCAACGATTACCAAAATCGTGTCTTGCCCGCCGCTGTCCCTCGGCAGTTTTTTGACTACAATGTCCATTGTTATGTTCTCCCATTTCAATTTGAGTGATCTTGGTTGAACCAACAAACCAGAGGTTTCGATATTCTATCTTTAACTTTGGACACGTTAAAATTGTGACATAAGTGGCAATCTCAGTTTCATGTTGAGGCCCATATATAAACTTCTTCAATTCACATGATAATCTTATCCGATCGGGGTGGATGGAATTACTTCAGACTTATGCGACTCATGCTATTCAGGCCTCAAATCACTAGAGACATGGAATCCAACTTCGAATTGTTTAAGTCATAACGTTTCGTCAGCACGAGGTTCTTAAATTGTTAATCATGCACACGCCTCAAATCTTCAGTTGATGAAGTTCTCTTCCTTTCTGGCTTCGATTGAGCACTCAAAATTCTGCTTCGGGAAGGTTTATACCCTATAGTCATTAAACCAAGGCTCGAACTCGTAAGGAAATGGGCTTGATTCTTATCCTTCGACTCAGGGCATTCAGCCTACCATAGTTCGCCTTTTCGTGGATTGATATCTAAATCTCATCAGTAGTAGTTCGGCTCAACACTTCTAAACCAACGTCTTTGCCTCATATTCAGCTCCTTTGAGTCGAGTAGTGTTGAAAACTCTTAGATCGGTAACCAACGCACTTGGTACCTTACAGATAATGTCTATACATTTCAAGCAAAAACACTACGTTGCACCAAGCTCTAGTCGTGTGTGGTATTGTTCTTCTCTGTGATACCTTGTGTTGGCGGGAATGCGTAAGCCTATGACCTTTCTCCCTTGCAATGGTAGAAACCAGCGGACCAACCTTTATGCGAAGCATCGGGCAATATACTACGTATGTTCTCATTCCTCTGGTAAAGACCAAAAATCGTTGCGCACTACACAACTTTTGCTTCAACAACTGGAATGCAGCTTCTGCCTTTTCTCCCCATTCGAATTTCACGCTTTTCTGAGTCAAACTTTTGTCAAGGTCTAGCGATTTTTGTAAAGCTTCGATAAGTCGTCGGTTGTAAACCGGCAACAAACATAAGAAATTGACGAGATCTCGGTAGGTGTCTTGGCGACGCCCAATCTTTGACTGCCTTCAATCTTAGCGGGATCAATTTGAATGCCTTCACTTCAATCAACAGTGACCAAGAAATGGTACCTTCGACAGCCAAATTCACATTTGAGAACTTGGCGTAAATTCTTCCTTTTCAATGATTTCAAGATCAATTAAGATGTTCCTTCATGTTCCTTTTTGTTTCTGGAGGTGATCAAAAGATCATTGATGTATACAATCAACAAATCTATACAGATATGGTTTGCACCCTATTCATCAAGTCATGAAAATTGTGTTGCGTTAGTCAAACAAAAGGCATACTTGGAAATCGTCAGTGACCACAAGCGAGTCCTAAATGCTGTCTTTGAAATGTCTTCCTTCGCGATACTCTGAGTTGGTGATAACCAGATCTCAGGTCGATCTTAGAATAGACTCTTGATCCTTGCAATTGATCAAATAAATAGCCGATTCTCAAAAGTGGGTATCGGTTCTTTTTTAGTTAAGCCTTGTTAGTTCACGATAGTCGATACAAATCGAAAAGAACCAAATCTTTCTTCTTGACAAACAAAAACCGGTGATCCCCAAGGTGAGGAACTCGGGTCTTATATAATCCTTTGTCAGAAAGTGTCTTGTAACTGAGTAGACACACTCTTGCATTTTCGGTGGTGCTAATCGATACGGTGCTAGTGCTAAAGTGTGCAGGCATCCAGGGACTAAAGTCGATTTGAAATTCAACTTGTAGTTCGCGGGCGGTAATTCCAGGCCAATATCTTTTGGAGAGACTTCCGGAAATTCCCGTTACGATTGGCACATCCTCAAGGTCGCTTTCTCTTTCCGACTTATCCTCAGGCCTTCTTGGACGTAAACTTGTGGACTAGAATAAACTTGACATCTTTCTCAAATATTACTTTTGGGTCTTCGTTGAACGATATGATATTCTACTCTACTGCACTGTCGCAACTATCACCTCTGCTTATAACGCACCTCATCTCCATAAGGAATACGAAACCACCTTCTCAATCACTAACGATCAACGATTCCGTTCGGTATTTCGCCAACCAATCCATACCATAATGACGTCAAAAACTACAAGCTCTACGAGGGCAATAGGATCTCAGTCGTACGGATGGACCTAATAGTCTAACGTGCAACCTCTAAGAACAACATTTGTTTCTGAAATTCTTCCATCGGTAAGTTCTACGGCATAACTAGTGTCTAAAGTGGTTGGTGAAACATCAAGCAAAGCACTAAAGGTAGTTGACACAAAACTTCTATCGGCACCCGAATCGAAAACATAGAAGCATAACAGTTATTGAGAAGAAACGTACCCGTGACAACGTTGGAATCAGGGTTTGTTCCTCCTCCACCAATTGGGTAACTCTCCTCACCCCCCTCACCCTTTCTTTTGTCCCTTTTGTCCCCCACCACCCCCCTCCTCCCCACCCACCGTATGGTCTCGTTACCTTCCAGTCTGGTTTTCCAGTCTTGTTTCCATTCTTGATTCTTGCGATTGGCTGGTTTCCACGGTCTGATTTCCTCAGCTTGGGAGCAAGCTTCCTGAATGTCTGTCTTCCACACTCATATACAAATAATGTACCCTCCTGATCGCGCGCTCCAACTGGAGCCCTCTGAGTGTTTAGAGCAATAGCAGCCCTACAATCCCTAGTCTGATGTCCAACCTTCTTACAGTTTCCACACCTCATAGTACACAACCCTTCATGGTGCATCCTACACTTGTTGCAGAAGGGGGTAGTGGCCAGCAATATCCTTTTTTCATTGTTCCCAGGCAGTATAAACTTCTGTCCACATTTAATGCCCAACTAGTATTTTGTCTCTTGAAACGGCGGTTGCTTGTCCACTTTCATCCCTTAGTTTATCTTTCCAATTCCTCCTCTTATTTCCCAGCATCCTTCAGCATAAATACCCTGGACTTTCCTTGTTCCATCAATTGGTTTTGCAATGGTTTGCCATCCTGGAGTCTGGCTGGATTTGCAGCAATCACATTCCCTTGAATGTTGTCCGGTAAACCTCCAATAAACCTTTCCACTCTGTCTTCTTCATCAGGGACCATTCTAGTATACAACAAAATCAACTCCTAAAACCTTTGAGTGTACAGCAGTCAAGTCGTTTCCTTTCACGGTCAGATTCCACAATTCAGTCTCCATCTTCTGGAGATTTATTATTGGACAATCACACTTCTGTTATCAATCATTAGTTCAACCCAATTCATGGTATATGCAGCCTCAACACCAACGGTCCTCTTATGAGAGTTCCACCAGGTCAAAGCACTGTCCTGCAGTGTGCATGAAGCATATTTCACTTGATATTTCGGTGGACAATTACTGATATTGAACACAGTCTCCATCTTCTCAAACCAGCGGGTCAATCCGACAACGCCTTCAGTTCCTGAGAAATTATGTGGCTTGCACTTCAAGAAGTCTTGGAAAGTGCACTCTCTAGCCACTGGCATGAAACCTCCATAGTTCAACCATGATTCCCATTTCTTTTTCATTGACCATTTCCTCCATTACCCTCATTTCCTTTCCTCTTGTTTACTCCATTTTCTATTTCCTGTTTCTCGCCTTCTCTAGGTCTCATCCCCATTTTTCATTCTAGGGAGTTCATAGGGTTGGCGGCATTCACGAGTCCTCAACTCTTAGCTACTGGCGAAGTAACCATTTCTTCAAACTTCTCACGAGTCATGGACGCTCCAGATCTGGTGCTAGGCATCTTCCTACAACATATCAACATAACACTCGATGAGATTTCTAGGTAATGCGAGATCACTGACGGTATTAAATAAAATTTACGGAAAATTAAATTCTAATTAAGTTAATTTGAAAAATAAAGAAAACTAGAACTAAAACGGAGGTCGTTTGAATGTAAAACGAAAAGAAACGGTAAAACGCACCCGGTAAAACGGGTCTAAGACTGAAATTTAAGAAAAATTAAGCCTATACTAAATTTTATATTTTTCCTAGACACTAAATGACAAAAGAAAATTTTATAAAAAAGAAAAATATTTTTTTATTAATTTTTGGATTTTTTATGAATTTTTAAAGATTAATAACTAATTAAAACTAAGAAAATAGAAAAAGACAAAAAATAAAAGTTATAAAAATTCTGAAAAAATAAAATTAAATAAAGAAAAAGTTAACAATTCTAAAAATATAAAAATGCCCAAAAGTTATTAATTATATAAAAAGTAATTAAACTTATTAATTTTAAACCTAATTTAATTAATTAAATTAAATTAAACTAACAAAAGTTAACTGCTGTTAAAACAAAAGGACTAACAGGGAAGGGACATAAGGACTAACGGGGCAATAGGGTAGTTAACCACAGGGACTAACAATACTAACTATAAAATAGAAAATTACACAATTGGTCCCTGCACACCAACCCGATTACAAAAAGGGTCCAAAGTGCTTATTATCAAAAAGCTATAAAAGCAAACTTGTAAAGGGGATTATGGTGAAGCTTTTTCATAAAAAGCACATTGCCTGAAATGAACTTAATAAGCCAGAAAAGTAGCTTTTTAGTGGCTGCAGAAGCTCAAAAGCTTATGGCTTATTTTTCATAGCTTATTGGGGCTTAAGGCTACTAAATAAGCTAAAATTAAGGGGATAAGCTAATAATACTAGGGAAGACCTAATTAAGCTATGGCTACCTAAATTAAGCCTTAAGATAAGCTGAAATCAATAAGCTAAATCTAAACAGTTTATTATAAAAACAGAAAAAGGGGAACTTTAAGCCTATAATAAGCTAACTAAATAAGCTTACTAACTAAAATAAGCTGCTAATCCTAAGACAACTACCTATAAGCTAAATTAATAAGCAATAAAATCCTAGGTTTTAATTTAAATTAAGCTAGAAAAATGGGGCTAAACCCTGGTGTCTAGCACCAGGGGAGGTCAACAGTGGGCATTAAGGGCTTTTTTAGGCTTATGCAATAAGCACTTAAGAGCTTTTTACCCAAAACCAACCACAAACAGATTTATAAGGGATATAATTAAACTTATTTCCAAAGTTTGAGTTATTAATGAGGACTTAAACCTGCTGAATTTTGAGGTGGAAGTTCAAGGTTTTCAAGAAAAATGCATATTAAAGACTTGAGTTATATTTGGTTGTGGTTATGACAGAGCAAATGGGTATGAGTTCTTTAGCTTTTTATGATACCAACAACACAAGAAATGTAGTGCTTAAGCTGTTTCAACAGCTTAAGCCCTTAAGCTCACTTTGGGTTAAAGAGCTTATGACAGAATGACAATGGGACTTAAAAACTTATTTTTAAACTAAAAGGTTTGATTAAAATGGCTTAATAAACCCTACACACTCAGCCAAAGTTGGCTGAGTGGTTATCACCCATTAAAAAACCATATTGACCCATTTTAAAGGTTAAACCAAACACCCCCTTATTTATATAAAAAGGTTGTTAACTGTTTTTTAGGTAAATGCAGGCTGAGAGAATTAATCATAAGTGAAGTTTAATAACTTTTAACACATTTTTAAATAATTTAAACAGAATTAAACAACTTAAATTATACTTCAAATTTCGACAATAGTAATTTCACAAAAACTCTTAACTTTTTATATTAAAAACAGAAATATTACAACAAAAACTCTTGAAATTGAACTGAGTACAATAATTTAAAGCAGACTTAATTAAAATTAAACTAAAAAGTAAAAACAGGGGTGTAGTAATTCGGCTTGGTCTTCTTTTCTTTTATAGAAGTCCAAAATGCATTCTTTGTCTTGGGTTGTGTTTCTTATGAGAGCAGGGACTCTCACAAGCATTCTAAGCCCTTGGATTGCTTCTCTTCATCTCAGCCATTGGTTGGGGTGCGGGTTTTTGTAAATTGTCAACAGGGAAGGGTTATAGGGGTAATGGGGAGGTGGGAAATGGTTAGAGGTAGGCTGGGAAGTGTACTAGGGGTGGTGGGACGAGCTAGAAACCATGGGAGAGGCGGTTTGGGTTTTGGCGGTAAACGGGTTGAGGTACAGTTATGGTTCGTTTGTTTAAAAGAAAAGAATGGGGAAGAGGCAAAACTGGCCCTCCATCTTTCTTTCTATTTCATTTCATTTAAGCCGAAAAAACAGTTATAAATAAGGTTTGGAAAATGACAAATATGGTCCCTGCGTTTGTATAACAAAAGAATAAAGAGAGTTTTGGTAAATTGCAAAACCAGCCCTTGTGTTTAAACATAATAAAAGAATTGCCATTTGGCAGTTTTAGTCCCTCTCTTTATTTCACCATTTTTCTTTTATAAAACACTTTAAAAAATGACAGTTCTAGTCCCTAAGGTTTATAAAAAGAATTGTGGGCTTTTGGTGTTGGGCTTTTGGGCTTGTATTGGGCCCATTTGGTCTTTACAGTCTTCATAAATATACTATTGGGCTTTCCCGGCCCATCAGATGGGTTAAGATTGCATCCTATATTGCTAGGTTGAAACAAGCCCCCGAGGTATCTGACCAAGACTACCTTCTTAAGTTCGACATGGTATATATCCGTTTATCGGGCACCCCGTGGGTAGTGAGCGCTACTCACCCGGATAGGGATAATTAGTCCCAATAGATCTATTAATAACATTCGCGCTCCCTCGACCGGTCCTCCAGTCAAGAAATTGACGGTTCATGATAAGTGGGGCAGTAGTGGTCTAAACGCTACTTAGGCAACACGTAAACAGGGAAAATCTCACGCAAAGTACTTGTGTCCAGTTTTAAAAGCAAGCAATGTTTCTCACCCCAAGTTATAAAACATTTATTCAAAACGAGTAAAAGAGTGGGGCTATGAACTCACCTTGATGATAAGGTAAAGAGTATACGTCAAAAGTATGGTCACTTGGAATGAACGGCGGTACACGGGTATGACCTAAAAGAATATGGGTTTCGATTTAGACTCGGAAGGTTATCGTACTACATTGATGCATGCACGTTCATTGTTATTTTTAGCAAACGTTAGTTGTATATTTAAAAACGTTAGTGATCGAGTTTTACAAAACGTACATATATAATATTATATTATTTATATAGATATTATATTTGTTATTGTTAATACATAAGTAAACTTGTTATTTATCATTTAATATTTCCAAATAGTTAGGTAATTTAATCGAAGTATTTTATCGTTTATGTTTTCAAAAATGTTTTAAGTATAAGATTTTTTCAAGAATTTCGGCATGACTCCGTTCGTGTTTTACACGTTTTCCAAAGTCGTTAGACTTTAATTAAAACCACTTTCAAAACCACTTTTCCATTTTTACAATTTTACTTTGTCATCAAATCCTTTATTAATTGTAACGTTCGACGTCTAAAAAATAATTAAACGAAAATATCTAAAATCGTACCTTACACTATTAAATAAGTTACTCACGAACTTATCCAATAAGCTACATCGTAGCTTTTACGCTTTGGTGTTTTGCATATATGTTGGGCTTTGGCCCGTTAAGTCCGAATGTGTAGTTGTCATATCATTTAATTCGTTAAGACAAAATATTATAAGTAATTAATACGTGACTCAGATAAGCTATCAATTAGCTCACAATAAGTCAAGTATAATAAGACAAAAACCATATGACGCTCAAAATAATCTATAGGTGTTGGGTCTTGGTATGTGGGACGTGGCTTTAAGGCCTAATAAACTATATTCGAGCTTATTTATTGAGCCGAATAAGTTTATCATTTGTCCTTTCACAAAAAGCTAGAAAATAAGCTAACAAAATATATGTTGAAACAAAATAAGCTAAACAATAAATCTTTCTTTATTTTCTAGTTGAGCCGAAATATGTATAAGCCCTAATAAGCTCAAAATAATTAAATAAGCTTTCCAAAAGCTTGTTAAACATAAGTCAAACAAAATGAACTATAGCATATCATTTTTATTACACGAAAATAACCACGATCACAAAACTAAGATTTCCTTATATTTATTTTTATGTATGTCGAAATATATGAACACCCTTTTAGGGTTTATGTAGTTTTTAAACCTTTGTTTTTACAAAATAAATTGTACAACTAGTATGTATGCATCATGAGAAGTATAAAAGTACAAGTTATTTGAGAATTTGAAGACTTACAAAAACTAGAAGATTTGGATGGTGAACAAAGATTAATAACAACCCAAATGTTGTTTAACAAATACCCGGATGATACAAATGATCAAACCTTCAATAAATCTTCAAGTGTTTTTGATTAAAGATGAAAAATATATGGATTTTGTTGGTGTTTGTATATTTTCGTGGGTTTTGGGATGAACAAGAGAGAAAGAGAAGCTCAAATGTAAAGTGTGTGTGTGTTATGAGTGAACAAATGACTAAAGAATGAATTATATAACACCAAGTTTACTTCACACACTAATGGTGTGTGTGTGTGTACCGAAAATGAGACAAAAGATGGGAGGGGGGACCAAAATGATCCACCAATGAGAGTTTAGCTAGCTCATAACATGTGATTTACTCTTGTCTCATTCCATTTTGAATTCAAAACTTGTCCACCAAGTCCATTGTTGTTGTTGGTGTCGAAAATGCCAAAGGGAAGGGGGGGACCATTTTATTTTTATAATCTTTGTTGCTAGTGCTCCCAAAATGATTTAATTTCCAAGTCTTGCATGCTTAAGCTTATAGTTTAGGTAAAACACGGATAACGCAAGTAACGAAACGAATAACGGTATCACCAAAAATTATGAAATTTTAAACATTGCCTTAAAACATAAAAAACGTGGCTATTGCCAAAATACTACAACGTTTGGTGTCCCAGTTCGCTCTCGAAGACTATTTTCAGATAACAACGAAATAACTTCCCGGTTAAACGGTAAAGCTAAACAAAACATTTAAAAATTCAATTTATTACACGGAAACGGCTAACTTGTTGAACGGAAAATCTTGGGTTGTCACAAGGAGAACATTCCTAGCCTTGCTATCCTCTACTGGAGATAGATATGCACGTGTATGATGTTCCCGTCTGTTGTTCATCAATAAGAAAACGTTATTTGGTCATTATACATTGTTTTTAGTTAATAAAAAACATTGTTCATCAACAAAAATAGTGGTTCATCAGTAAAAAAGTGATGTTCCCCAACCATTTCGCAAACAACGTCAAGTAAAAGTTGTTCTCAAGTAGCATCCTGGAAGATACAGGTAACAAAGTTGTTCATAAATAAAAAACGTCACTACTACAAAAAAAAGGCTAAAAACACCCCCCAAAAGATTGGTTATGTAAAACCCTATCTCTATGACAAAAAAATAGTGGGAAGGGAATAAATTGAATTTGGTTTTCTTGAAAAACCAGTTTTCATAATAAAAATTGTTTTTTGGGGTGCAAACCACTCTTTTTACACAATTAAAGACACTGGTGTGTATGTAACAACATGTCTCAATGTGTTTATGTTATGGACACCATTTTTTATAAAACAACTAGTTTTTTTTACACAATTAAAGACACTGGTGTGTAGGTAACAACATGTCTCTATTTGTTTATGTTACAGACACCATTTTATATAAAACAACCGGTCTTGTTTTATGTTAATAATTTGGTGTGCTAAAATATTCTTAACTTAAAAAAAACAATTAAAAGCAAACTTGACATATGATTAAAATCATAAGGACTAAACAATATATACTAAGTCAGATTTAGTAGAGTGTTGGATTCTTATACTTATACATTTGATAGAATGACGGCTAATACATATATAGAGATAGTCTACGTACGAGTATCTTCAAGCTATGGATTATAAGTCCGAGGAAGGCGCTTCATGTCTTGACATTGAAAACAAGTAAAAGCTAAAACATATCTTAAATGCTAATAGAATATTTAATTTTAAACCATGATAATTGCTCAAGAATTTAGACTTTAAATATGATTACTTTTTGTGTAATACCCGTAGTTTTGATACTTCGTATGTTTTTACTTTTTTCTATAGCCTATTAAGTTTTTATACTTTAAATATGATTAAAGTATAAGGACCACAACAGTATAATTAACTTAGAATGAGTAGAGAGATGTTGGGCTTTTTAGACTTTAGATATACATGCCTAAGAGTTTGTTATATATACGTTATCATCAATACAACAAAACAAATTAGCCGAGACAAAAAAAGGTTCAGATACGGCAGAGGCAGAAGGAATATAGCATAAGGTGAAAAAGATTGTCGATCATTGTATACAGTAAGTGTTTCCATTAAGAAAACAAAAAGGAGTTTCGTGTTTTGCTTATTCGAGTTTCGGCTTATTCCAAGTGCTCATTCGTGGTTTATTGGACTTATTCGTTTTGCTTATTTGTGGTTTTGGGTCACTTGGACTCTCGGCCCAATAAGCCAAGATTAAGCCGTGGTTTATCTTGACCTTATTCTGTAATATCCGACATTTTTTATAAGTTCTTATTGATTTTGTTATATAAAATAATAATAATAATAATAATGAAACATTAATTGAAGAATTTATATCCATTATTAGTATTTAATTCGTCAATATAATCTGGGAGTTAGTCAAGTATTTAATTAGTCAATGGGAATTACTCAATTATGTAACATACATGATATCATTATTTGTGTTTAATTTGTTTAAATGAAAATTTAGTGCAATTGTGGAAATCAGATCATACTTGAGTCTGGAGGTACGGAGTGTACACTCATCAAAAGTAAGAAAATATATTAAATGGACGGTTTCAATATTAAATATTTGTAACTATTAAATAGGCGGTTTAAACATTAAATGTTGACGGTTTCAACTTTGACCTAATGACCATGATTA